>ML107921.1:0-41413 GCA_003697995.1 Taxidea taxus jeffersonii | reverse complement strand
GGGGGGGTTGAGAGCTCATGTATGCAAAGGGAGAGAAAAAAAAACCTAGTAACCTAGCCATCCAGATAATGTTTGCTAGAATGGATTTGGGTAGAATTCAATCTCTTTAACCTGACCTTGTCTAAATGTCTCCCTCCCTTTCTTCCTTCCTTCCATCTTTCCTTCCTTCCCTCCCTCCTTTCCCCCTTTTTTTTCCCTCTGTTCCTCTTTCTTTCTTTCTTAATTTCTTTCTTTCTTTCTTTCTTTTATGACCACATCATCCAAATAATGAAAATAAAGTAATAACTTAACCAATTCATTTTGCCAATAATTTAATCATCTAGTAGTTATTTAGTTCCTATGATATATTTGATTCTAAACTAGGGAATATAAAAGTCTCATGAGAAATAAAATTCTGGGGATTTTAGCCACCTAGCTAGGGAAATATTACTGATGCACAGGAAATAGGATGATTTAGCCCTTAAGCATTATTTACACCAACTGGCAAGGAATGTGACAGTGACATTTGTTTGAATATTCTGCAAGTTATTTTTAAATACTATCCCCCTAACCTTACAAAATATATAGTTCTCATTTCACCCTTTTTTTTTTTTTTTTTTTGGTATCTAAGAAAATTTCATGGCCCTGAATATTTTTTCCTACATAAAAGTTTCATCTAAGCTAAAACTGTGAAACCAGTCTGTGATTTGGGCCTGGGCAAGAGTGCTTTCTCAATATTTATACAGTTGAGCCAAAGGGAGAGGGAGCTAGGAACATGAGAGTTGGGCCTCCAGGAATATCATATCAGTGATACTCCAATGCATCAGTAAATTTGCTGAGGCATTGAGGTATCTAGCCCCCATAATATCTCTAGAGCCAGCAGCCTCTATATGTGTCCACAAATATAAATCACTTGCAGAGATGGATCCCTTCATGGCCTCTGCTCCCTCCCATTCATCACTAGGCAAGTCTGCTGCCGGTGCTCCTGATATTCACACCCTGACCTAGAGGTACCACCTTTGCTGTGAGGCAGAGGTGAATGAACCTACTTTATCCCTAGTGTTTCCAGAATGTGAGTCCTTTCCCTGACCCATGAGTCACACTCCTTCCTCTAGCTGCACAGGGCAGCTTGTTTTGAAGTTTGAAACACTATAGCACCTAACACTAAGGCAATGTTCAACTACAAAAGAAAATGAAAATGAATAGGACTCTGATGGTTTATGGGGAGGGAAAGCTTGATGACTTTTGCTTTTGTTTGTTTGTTTGTTTCGTTAATGAACAATCAAGGCACTTGACAGGTTTCTTTCAAAGGTGAAATTACAAATGGAAATTTGTGCTGTGTCCATTTTAGTCATATAATGGCCCTCAAGACTAAGGGTATTTAAGGATCACCTAGCAAAATTGTTTAAATGTGAATTCCTGGGCCTCCAGTCCTCAGAATCTGAAACCCCACAACTAGGGTGAACACGCAACTGGCATTCCTATTAAACATGACAGGGAAGATTCTGATGCAAATGATTGTTGGACTGCCCTGTGAGAACATTAGCATATGGCCATTGCTCTTGTTGCTGCTGCTGTATTGGTATTTTCAGCAGTGTTCTCTTCATGTGTACCCGTCAGGGGCTTACTTGCTATTTACTGGTGTTGGTGGTGGTAGTGTTGCATTTCAAGTCAGAGATAGGTGTCTGGGACAGAGCATTAGCCAGGAGTCAGGAAACCTGAGTCCAGGTTCTACTACTAAATAACTGTATGACCTTAGGTCAACCAATTAGCCTCTCTCATATTCCACTGATATAAATAATTTTCAAGGGCCTTTTTAACTTAAAAGTTTCAGATATAATGAGCCTCAATTACAGTGACCAGGTGTACTTTCTTTATTCCACCTTTTTGAAAGCATTGGAGAGTTCTGACTTCTGTTGTTGCAGCTACCACTTTACCATTTATGTTTATTTGAAGAAATTGCTCAAACTCCCAAATTTCATTCTTCTCATCTGCATAATGAAAGATTAACTCCTCCCCTGTTTACCTTCTGGGGTAATGTTAAACTCAAATGATATTAGGAATGCAAGATTTTACAAAGGACTATGGAGGCATAGTATCTCATGCCCTCCAAGTCAGAAAATGCAACTGCAGGTCATAGGGCTGGGTTTGTCTCATAAATATATCTTGAAGAAAGCCTGATTGGGTTGGGTTCAAACAGAACGGGAGGTAAGAAAATGGAGACAGGAGGTATAGATAATATTTTTAGGAGTTTGTTTTGTGAAAGGAGCAGAAAAATAGGCCTGTGCTATAGGGGTACATTGGGACGAAGAAGATGGAGGAAAGTAAGGTGAGGGTTTTTGTAACATTTCTATGTTCAGAAGAGTGATCTGGTAGAGAACGAGGTAACAAAATGAAAGGATCAGATTGTAGGAAGCTGTCCTCAAATGGATGTGTAGGATTGAGTATTAGGTTGGAGCAAACATCATAACAGGGAGAAGGATAGTACTGAGGTATAAATGAAAGAAAGTTGATAGATTCTTGGTGGAGAATGTGGAAACTCTTTCTTATTCATTATATTTACCCAGTAAAATAAAATCAAGGTCAGTTTCTGAGACTGAAGAATATGGAAGTTTTGGAGGTTCGAAGAGAAAGGAGAAGATGACACCTGTTTTGGGGGGATAGTGGGAAGGGAACTGAAAGAAATGACAAAACTAAGAATACACTTCACTTTAAAATGATGAATATCAAGTGAAACCGTTCTATATGATTGTGTGTTTTTCTTCAGCCACATGAGTTGCTTGGTTCAGGTGCAAAGTAGATATAAAATTAGATTTTTCTGTGTTGATTCTTTAAAACTAGTAGAGCATGGTGGAGTGAATGGGTCAAGGAGATGAGGATTTATGCAACAGGGTGATTATGGTGATGGGCCATTATATTGTAAGCTTAGCAGAGACATGTGTCAGTGGATTGGTAGTTCTGATAACTTTGAAGAACTGGATCTGATTATTAGAGGAAATAAAGTGGAAAATGGGAAGTGGCAGCCAGAGAGTGGAATGTGTGAAATTGAAGGAGTAGCATTGACAAGGTATAGGGAATGACCATAAAAGTGTGTGACTAAGGTAGAATGAAGGAAATATGGAATTTGAGTAGGCCAAGGAACTGAGAAACCAGGGTGTTGGATGGACCATCTACATCAGTGTTTGACTTCCCAGCATGCTGCATGAGCATTATCGTGAGATAGATACTAGGACATGCCAGTATCTTCCTTTAGTGAATGAAGGGAGTAACCAGGGGGATAACAGAAGAATGGATAAGATAGTCCTCTGGCTTGTGCTTCGAAAGAATATATTTAGAACGCTGTAATGGTAAGGGAATATGGATGGATGGTGGTCCTAAAGAGATCCTGAGGAGTGCAAAGACAAATCTAGTTCCAGTGGTATGCAGGTGTTTTTGTAGGAAAATATAGATTTTTATTTCTCTTGAAAAAAATGTGAAATTCCATCACAAGAGACCCCATTTCCACAGATTAAAAGATGTCTGAAACTGAGCCTGGCTGCTCCACCCGCCCCCCTTTTAGAGAGAAATAGAGAGGTTTGAAAGAGAGAGCCTGGGGAGGGGCAGAGGAAGAGAGAGAATCTGACTCTGGACTCAGTCTCAGGACCCTAAGATCATGGTCTGAGCCAAAATCAAGAGTCAGATGCTTAACTGACTGAGCCATCCAGGTACCCCCTGGCTGCCTCCTTTTTTGATGGGTTATATAACCTCCATTCTCCCTAGTTTAAACACATCTCTTCTCCCTGAAACCAGGATCCTGAATTAACTTCCACTTACTATGAATTGTGTTTTCTAAATATAGACCTAAACCATTTGTAATGTTTTACTATGTTACTATTTCTATTAAAGAAAGGATGGAGAATAGCGGGAAAAATATTAGACCAAAAAGACTGTATGTTTAACTTAGTCTTCTCTTTTTTATATTATTAGCCTGACCCTAGTAGGCATTCGATCATGAGACTCCTGCCCTAAATCTGTCTGATGAATTTATCCCAATTAAAATCTGCCAGAAGTTATTTTCCATAGACCAGAAATTAGTTTCTCTTATGTGATAATCCTTTGGCTTTGAAATCCCAATTAGGCTTGACAGCACAATAAGAAATGAAACTCAGAAATAATAAGGTAACCTAGTTGCAGCTCAAAAAGAAAGTGTTTGCCAAGCATATGGGTGTTAGGAAGAATAGATACAGCCCTATGGGCATTTCCCTCCATTCATCACACCAGCCTTAAATCTAGGACTAGCACTATCTATCTAAGACTGGGCAAGCCCACAGTCCTGGGATCCTTTGCCCTGGTGGGTCCTTTATTCTGCACTAGTTGTCCAGACCACCCCACTTTGAATGTGCCTCCAGGAGAAGCAAAGGACATGGCAGGAGATACATCCTTTTGCTCTGTCACGGACTTGTGACCTCAAGCATATCCTTGACATTGTTCAAAAGTTAAAAAGATAATAAAGCAAAGGGAAATTGACCAAGACCAAGTTATGCCTGCCAATGCATCACACATGGTTCAGTCTTCTGCTTCTGGCCCAGTTACTCTGAAATGCAATCGGTTCCTAATCTCTTTGCAAGTTGCATTCTTAGAATTTTTCCCAATAAAATACTGCATCAGAATAGGTCATATTTGGGAGACTTCTTTAAAATATTCCATGACAGGGACGCCTGGGTGGCTCAGTGGGTTAAGCTGCTGCCTTTGGCTCAGGTCATGATCCCAGGGTCCTGGGATTGAGTCCCGCATCGGGCTCTCCGCTCGTCAGGGAGCCTGCTTCTCCCCTCCCCGCTCTGTCTGGCCTCTCTGCCTACTTGTGTGATCTCTGTCTGTCAAATAAATAAATAAATAAACTTTTAAAAAAATATATTCCATGACAATTAGAGAGTAGAAATGTTGTAGGAGCCTAAAACATAATTAGGAAGTTCCCCAAAACATAACTAGGAAGTATACCTAGTTGTCTGAAGATGAGTTCTAGATGATAATTACGGTGACCTTATGATTTATCGTCCAAACTCGGACACTGAGAATAAAGAAGTATCACTGTTAAAGGTCATTCCAGGACAACAGGTGTGAACAGGACTTAGAAGCAGGCCAGGTGGCATGGTCACCTTAGTTCCATGCAGCTCACCTCATTCCCCAGGGACCAGAGAACAAAGCCATGGACAATATTTAGCGGATTTACCCTTCTAGCAGCATTTACAGAGCTAGCCTAGGTTCTCTCCCTCTCCCTGCTCTCAACTCAGGGACAAGTTTTTCCAAATATATGCTTGATAAACTAACTTTCTTTGATCTCTACAAAAAGCTTAGAGGGATTCTGAGGAGGAATTGGAAAGTCAGTTCTTTAGCAGTAGTACTTTATGCCTTGCCCTAAACTGTTCACTCACCCCTCTGCCCTTGTCTCCTTCCTAGCACCCCTACCCACTCTCCAAACCTCACCACCACTGCCCTCAAGCATAACCCTGTTCACAGCCTCGCATAATTGACAACAAGCTTTGTTGTTGGTTTGCCTTCCAGATGCCTCATTACTGGAAGGTTGCCAATGTTAGCAAACCAGCTCCATGCACCAGCGCTCTGATCTGGGATGGGAAATCCTACTGTATATTTCTGTGCAGGGGAGAGTGCACTAAACAGTTCTGAAGAGGAACTAGACAAATGTTTGAATAAAAAGCAACTGAAGGGTAACTGGTAATTCAAAAGAAGAGATGGTCCCAGCTGACTTTCTTGGCTTCATTCCATCCTAGATTTTCCTGTGCTCTTTTGTTATCTGTGGCTTAATCCTCAAATACAGTTCTGGTCCTATCCATGAGGCAGCATTTCTAAGTGCTAACATATTGGCTCAATTATTCCAAAAGAAAGAAGCTAAAAATGCTTTTCCTCTTGAAGCTCCCACAGCTTCGGACAGCTTGCTTATAAACGCATGTGAACAAAATGGTTCTCCCCTTACCTTCATACTGAAGATTTTCTTTCCCTGAAGAGGCAGCAGGATCCATGATTTATTTTTTAAAAAAAAGGGAAATTCGGAGAAAATCTGTTTCATTTGTTCATATTATTTTTGAAAGTGTTTCTCCTGAGAGAATTTTCTCCTCTTATTCCGGCTACCCCAGCAAGGAGGAGTTAATAGTATCTAGAAAACCAAGAGCTAGAAGAAAGTCCTCATCTTTTCTCAGGTTAGATTTTTGTTTTCTATGTTCATTTTTTGCCTCCATTTATAGGATAAGCAAAAAAAAATTTAAAGTATCTCAGTAAAATCTTAGAGACCTTTTCATCAGAATTTCAAATTCATAGGTATACATATTTGTATGTGTATATATCCCTGTTGCCTCAAGGGAAGAAGTGACCCTACTCTGGAGTCCTATGGGATAATAAATGATCTTTTTTTTTTCTTTCAAGAGCAGACTGCCACTGAAGGTTGCATGAAGACTTTTTTTTTTTTTAATCTGCTAACTGGTTTCCATTGTACTTATTAAAATCCCCCAACCTACTTCTGTTTGTCTTCCACCCTCTTCCTTCAATGGAAAGCAATGACACAAAGGACAAGCAAAGCCTTGACTTGTTCTTGATAAATATGGCCCATATAGCATTCCGTACAACTTGGAGCTGAGACCATTATTTCAGTGAAGCCTGTGATTGTTCATTAGCACAAAGAGTGTGTAATAAATATAATGAAAGGCTGCCGGCTTTACTCTATCTTTGTCATCTAAAGCAATTCCATGAATAACTATAGGGATTTGTCTCCAAATGACTTATTTGCTTCCTTTCTAATAAATAACATGTAATTAGGGTAATATATTGTTTCCTAGTTATGTTAGTAATGTAGTGAAGGGAAACAAATGCCCAATTTCAGATATGAAAGAATAGTAGATAATTTTTATATTATCCCTTAAAGTATTTGGATTCATGCATAAGTTAAACTGCTGGGAGGTCTAAGTACAAAGCAAGAGCCGAGATTCTACATTTAATGAGTTTCTTTATTACTCAGGGCATGAATTACCACCCTGATACTATAAAACTGCAGCGAGCGCTCTGCATCTCAGATGAGATTCTCTTTGAGGAATGCACTCGTCAGTGAACTGTCAGCGATGGGACGGACTAATCTGATTTAGAAAGGATTAGGTTGGGAACTATGCCTCTGAATGTCAAGGTATCTACATCTCCCTACAGAGTAGTGGAATGTTTAACTCTTCATATCCAGGGCCACGGGTGTTAGGAGAGCCTTGTGAGACACAAGGTCACATCTATTACTGAGCATGGAGACAGAAATAAATTGCACTGATGGCCTCCTTGGGTCCCATGAGGGAAATCCATCTTCGGTCCCATGATAGCTGGAGCTCTTGGCAAGTCTTAGCCTTGGAATTTGAAACATTCTTCTGGGAAAAAGAAGAAAAAAAGAAAGAAAAGGAAAGAGGAAGAAGTCCTCTGTTAGTTATTAGAGAAAAAAATAACAGTATGCACGAAATCTAATCTCTTACAGCTCCCCTCCCTTCACTGGGCAAGAATGACCGGATGGTTACTGGAGGCAGAAACTGCTGAATGTCTGCATATAGGGTGGGGGAGAGGAAGGCATCAAGGAATCACATCTTAGTGGACCAAAGTGAGGTCTATGGAGTCTTATGACAGTACAGACTCCCCGTAGTTTGGGGTTCATTACTTTGGAAAGCTAGATTGCATAGTAACAAAATAGACGTTGGTTTGGTGTAGACTCTCCTCTCTAAGCCTGGAGGACAGGAGGCGCTGGAGACTCCTCTTTGCTGACTTCTTGCCCAGCTCCCTCAGAAACCTGAGCCCTGGGCTACCAGGTCATGGCCCCCCGGCAGCCTCTGCACAAGCATTGGGCATGTATTAAGGGAGAGTTTGTTGGAAAAAAAAAAAAATCAGGAGTGCCTACCTGGACTCACTGTGAGCCAGGACGCCGGTGTCCCCCGCTCCCCCCCCCCCCCGCGCCCCAAGGAGGGTAAAGGAATACCTGTTGGTAGGGTCTGTTGAGTAAATCTAAGTTTGATCTAAGTCTCCTTACATATTGATTCTTTCAATCTTTGCAACAACCCTGTCAACAGGCATAGCCTTCTCTAGTTTACAGATGAGGAAATGAAGGGGCAGAGGCTGAGTACTTTGGTTACTGCCTCACACTGAGGAAGTGTTAAGATCCGAATGTGAACTCTGCAGACCGACCACAGAGCCCGTGCTTTTAGACCATTCTAAAATCTAGTGTTTCCCTGAAAGGAAGTGTCACCTCATTTCTCAGTTTACCTTCCCAGTAAGTTAGTACTGGAGCTAAGTCCACATCACACGGCCACAAAGCTGTGTCAGGAATGTTGCACTCTAAGACCTTCCACTTGCAAAAAGAAACTGCAGTAGGCATCCTGTCGATTAAGGGAAAAAAATCAAGATTGAATTTCAACGGAAAGTTCCAGTTTTCCTTCTCATACTTGAAATTGTAGAGCCACAGCTAAAAATGTAAAGAACTCATCGTTTGAAGAGCAAAATTTTAGGTCCAGAGTGTCTGACTTTAAGTATATTTATGAAAGAACTTATTTCAACAAAAAATCATTTCAATGGAGAGCCAGAAAGAACTGAAGAAGGCTTTCTTCTCAAACCCAGAGTTCTCCCTCCAAATTGCACAGAATGGATCGAGAATAGTTTGGGGTAAGATGCGGGAAACAGCAACCAGTTTTCTAAGCAAGTTAATTGGAAAACATAAAAAGGCATGTTGGAACACATCCTTTAATAATACATGCTGGAAAAGTAATTTCTATTAATTAGCGCGTACATTATTAATAAAGTATTTAGAACTCTTACCTTAATTTAGGTGTTATCAGGAAATTAAAGTGCTACTAATTCCACTCTAAAGGTTGATGGCTGAATATTCAAAAGACAGCAGGCAAGCCCTGACAAGCTGCAAGTGCACAACTTCACGTGGAGGAAAAAGCTCCGTGGCTCACGAAGGACACATCTGATTTTAAGTCACGCACATCCCACTTTTAGTATCATCAAGCGTGTGCACGGCTATGCGACTTTTCCCTTAGAAATTCCGCCAGCACTTCCACTAAGTAATTCTACCTATAACTCTGCACACCATTAGCTCTGCATTCTGGAGAGGTCATTAGCTTCTCCCTTCACTTTTAGCTCTCAGGATGGGAAGGAAGCCTATGGAAAGGACCTGCTTTATGCATACGTGGGCTTGAGGGGTTCCTTGGGACCCCAAATTTCTTTCTCAGTGATGCCTAAAATTTCTCTTCTTAACCTGGCCTCCACCAATTTCTCCTAATTCCAGTCCTCCACGTATCATTACCAGTTTCATCTTCCTAAGACACTAGTGTCTGTCACCAAGGGGGCTCAAGGCCCTTTTGGTCTGGTTTCTGGGTGTGATACTCTGCACCCCTATATGACTACTCACATCATACCTGGTGGCCCCATCTAGAATGTTCCACTCCTTGCTAAGGGTCATTCATGGGTCATATCCAGCTCAGATCCTCCCTTCTCCATCAGATGGTGTAGACTCCCTCTTCGGAACTACCATTACCTTGGCATCTCCACAACAGTATTTACAGGTCACAGTGCATCATAGTTGTCTGTGTTGTTGTTATGTGCACAGGGGCAGTTGAAGTACATGGCCTGTATTATTTCATAAAATCCTCAAAGCCCACCCTGTGTGATAGGAATAATTGCTCCTTCCATTTTACAGATGAGGAAACTGTAGCACACAGAGGCTAAGTAACTTGGCTCAGATCATAGAGCTATCAAGTGGTGGGACTGTAATTAAAATCCAGCCAATCTAGGCCAGGAGCATGTACTTATTTGTGAAATCTCGTGCTGCTCCTATTTGAATGTTGTGTTGTTATTTATAGCTTTGTCATTCCACTTCTGTGGACTTAGTCTTGGTCAGCCCAAGGAAAAATGTCAGCCTCTGCGATCACGGGCCATTTCTGAGAATCCTCATTCTTCACGGGGCCTTACATATCTGGCACTCAATAATTAATAGGTGAGAGCTGTGATTGTTACTGGGTTTCTTTTTCATTATCATTAACTACTGATCGATTTCATTTATTTTACACCTTCTCTTCTTCCTGCAATCCTCCTTCAAAGTGCAACTTTGCTTCATGCCCTATAAATATTTCTCTGCTTTCCAAATGCTTTTATATGGATTCAATGATTAGATTTAGTGACCAGAGAAAGAAGCAACAGAAGCAATGGGATGTTTCGAAAAGGCAAGCAAAGGTGATATGATGGCCACTGAAAGCAAGCCACCTACATCCCAGTTATCCACCTACAGCTGGCTCTGCCTTGGGACATATTGTTCTTGATTAATTGTACAGTCGCTAATAGAAAACATTAACTAATGGATATTAATATTAATTTGTGATGAATAGTCATTGGCATGAGTCTCAGCAGCTTGCCGTATGACCGTCTGAATTTGATTTTTGAATCTGCATGTATGCCTATGGAGAGCCTTTTGAAGACCATGGGAGCCAAGGGTGTAGAGTACATATGGAGAGAATAATGTTCATTATCTTATTAAACCCCAGTTCCTCCCAGGGAGTTTAGGAGACAGCTGGCAAATTTTATCCCTCATTTACAGATGGAGACTCGTTGGCTTACGGTAATTCCGTAATATGCCTTAAGTCCAGAAGGGAGCAAAAGCTAAGAAAGAACAGTGGATTCTTTGGTACTGCCTGAAACCTACCTATAGTTATCACACACTGAAGGACACAGTGCATGGAGGCAAGAACCAGTACAACAGGCTGCCTGGGACAGAAAAATGAGCACTTTTTTGCCTCTGTTAAAGCATTAATTCTTTATGCTAGCATCTAGCACAATCGAATGCCTTCTATGATTCTCTATATCTTCACCAAAGATGTTATAAGGTCAATTACACTATATACGTGTGCAGTGCTTTGAAGTTTTCAAAGCATATTCACAAACCTGGTCTCACTTAATTCATAGGGTCTTCATGAGGTGTTGTCCCAATAAGGCCCAATTTTTATAATCACCTGCCTTCTCATGTTTCAGCTTGGAGAATCAAATACTTGCTCAAGTGCACCCGGCTAATAAGTGGAAAAACTAGGAGGTGCCCCCAGGGGCTTACTGCAACATGGCCAAGGTTTCTCCCCATCACCTGTTTTAACTTTCTGCGCCTCCGCTTGCATCTTTCTTCCCCACAGCTGCCTCTCACATAATATAGACAAAGTGTTTGATGCTGCTGCTGCTGCTGTTGAAAGTGATGCTTGAAAAATGCTCACCTGAGTACTGGCTTCTATATTTGGCCTGCTGAGATCTTGTTCGCTTAAGGAAGAAACAAGGTTTTGATGTTTAGTTCTTTCTAATTCTGGACCTCTAGTATGAACAGGAACCATCGAACATTAGCCTCTCTTGGACATGGAAGCTGTTCATTTTCTTTCTCTAAGGAACATTTGTTAAGTATCTACTTGGTCCCATCCACTAGGTACACAAGGACGAAAAATAGAAGCACAACCCAATGCCAGTCTTCCTGAAACTCATAGTCTAGTGAGGAAGGTGGAGACAGAAGTAGTCTAGACTTTGATTGGGATCTTCTGCCATTTAAGAATTCACTGAATCCCATTTCCTGTATTTTGGAAAGTCCATTGTGCTCTCCAGGAGTGTGAGAATCCCCAAGGCCTTACCTGTTTATCCCATGTCTGGCTCTGAGCATCCCGTTCTGCTGAATTAGTTTGGTTTGGGAAACTTTTCACTGTCTGGTATGTGTTGGTGCTATTCTGTACCACATTTTCACCAGACATGAGAGTCAGCCCTCTTCCTTTATTTACACACATAGATACACACACATGCGCCATTCATAGCCCTGCTGTAGAGAATGAGTGAGACTTAATACAAGTTTTGAGAGATGGAGAAATACATTGCAGCAACCTTGACAACTCCATCTTCCAAATATAGCTAGAATTTGACCATTTCTCACCACCTCCAAACTGACATCATTTCTCACTTGGATTATTGCAACAATTTCCTAATTGATCTCCCACTTGCCTCTAAAGCCCATTCTTTATGCATATCCTTTTAAAATATGAATCACGTCGGGGAGCCTGGGTGGCAGTCAGTTGTGCGTCTGACTCTTGGTTTTGGCTCAGGTCGTGATCTCAGGGTTGTGATATTGAGCCCTGCATTGGGGGTCCATGCTCAGAGCAGAGTCTGCTTGAGAGTCTCTCTCTCTCTCCCTCTGCCCCTCCTACTCAATAACTCTCTTTCTCTCTCTCTCAAATAAATCTTGAAAAAAATAAAATGTGAATCAAATCAAGTCCTAGTCTGCTCGAAACCCTCCACTTTCCTATCTCACTCAGCACAAAAGCCCAAGGGAGCTACTTATATACAACCCCCAACTCCTTGCTGACCTCATCTCCAGCATTCACACCCTGTTCATACTGCTACAGACATAACAACTACCATAAGTTTGCTCAGAAACAACAAATATACCCCCACTCAGGGTCTTTGCATCCTCTGTTCCCTCTGATTAAATCATCTTCCCCATATATATGAATGCATGACATTTCCCCTTGATTTCTCTAGGTCTCTACTTAATTTTCAGTTTATGAGCAAGGCTGCCTCCCCCTCTGAGCACCAGATCTGAGAGCGGTGCCTAGCATGTAGTATAAGCTCAATAAAATTGTTGAGAATGAATAAATGAGCTCCAAGTCAAATAGAAATGCCACTTCTTAAAATGTATCCCTTTGGCACCTCAATAGCTTGATCTTAGCCTCCCCCATGTGATATGGCTTGTAAGTATCTCTTCATCTCTGCCTGTCTACTTGGCCACTGGTGTCTCTCCTATGCCCCTTCTCTGTTAGGACCATATTCCAGCTATATCACTTATTCCTTGTGAACCCTTAGGAAAGATTGCTTGCTTCCTTATAAAATAGGGATAAGAATGGTACCTCTCTGAGAATGATGTTGAGAAATTAAGCGAGTTAATACATAGGAGGCCCTTAGACCAGGCCTGGACCATACATAGTAAGTCTTGAATAAATAGGGGAAATAAGCCAAGCAAAAACTTCTCTTATTTTTTTACGTGGAAAAATTCAAATCTTTCCATCCCTAAATATAACTCAGCTGCAACCCCAACTTTGATTACTCAAACCCAAGACACTCCACAGAACCACGGGGCTCTTCATCTGAATAAGACCCAGCCCTTAGAAGACATCCATGGTTATAAATGGTACTTAATTTCCCTGTCTCACAAGTTACCACAAGAAAATATTAATGTCATGAGATTAGATATACATGGGGTGAG
This sequence comes from Taxidea taxus jeffersonii, assembly GCA_003697995.1. Lineage (NCBI taxonomy): Eukaryota > Metazoa > Chordata > Mammalia > Carnivora > Mustelidae > Taxidea > Taxidea taxus. The sequence continues at coordinate 28,149 of ML107921.1, read as the reverse complement.
GAGGAGAACACAAAATAACCTGGATTAGAGATCAGGGAATTTTTCTCCAAGGAAGTGATGGTTATCTGAGACCTGGAGAATGAGTAGGAATTGCAGGATGAAGAAAGGACATTTCCAGGCCAAAGAAGCAGTTCGTGTGCAAAGCCCAAGGAATGAGATCACAGTATGCTCAGAGCTCTGCAAATGGAGCTCAGTGTGTACCATGAGATCAGAGCAAAGGCTGGGGTGAGACCACAGTGGCAGCCTGGGGTCAGGAGTCTGGGGCAAAATCTTCAAACTTTGTAATCTGAATGCAGCATTTTGAAGTTAGCTCAAAGGCAAGAGAAAGAAGCCCAGTGATCCTAACATTGAACTCGTTAGGTCTGATAAAACAGTATTGGACTTGCTTTACCAGAAGATCTTTAAGAATGCAGATCAGGGAAGGGATCCAACTCCTGAAGTGGCAGATGAACTAGGAGGCCGTTGGGTAGCTGGGCAAGAGGCAGAAGTGTTCAGTGGAGAATGAATGCCATGACCCATCCCCCACCCTATTTGGAATTTCTGGGTGATCCTTCAGAGTAGCTCTTCTTCCTACATCTTATGGCTAATAGTACCACTGTAACCCCTAGGGGTCTTTTTGAGAGTCAGAGAGAAGTGTCCCTTCCTCAAGATACTTACTGCCTGCCATCTGCAGAAAACTTTGACTCACTTGCAAAAAGGCAAGTTCATTCTTTTTTTTTTTTTTTTTGGCAAATATTTTATTGAAGAAGCCTAGGGAATACTCCAATAAGATCATAATGGCGTCCTTAGGTCTGGAATGTAACTAAAGCAGTTGTTTCTCAGAGAAGGCAGACTGCATATAGAGAGATAAGAATGAGAATTTTCAGTGTTTATACTATATTACTTAGTGGACACTTCTCCCTTGTCCAGAAGGGGAGGTTTGCCCTACTTATTTAGATGAAAATGTCCTTTTCTTAGAGAAAGGACAATGCACCTACTAATGATTATCTGATGTAATTGAAGGCAAGTTCATTCTGAACCATAACTAAAAGTATCTCTTGAAAAAAAAATCAACTCTTGGACACAACTCTTGAATGCCTCTTATTCCACTCGTTCACAGAGGCTACTTCTTGGCCATTTCTTTCTTATTCATGTCCCTATCTATAAGCCTTTCTACTTTGATGTTAATCCAAGACCCTAAAGAAATATTTGACACCTAATGTGACTGAATCAAATAATTCATGTTACTTTCTATTAATTTTGGCAAATCTAATTTGTTGTGGTTGTGAGTGGAAGCCATCTAGAACTGAGTCCTTGGAAAATCCCTTGAACACATGAAATTAATGTAATTCTATTTGTGAACCCAGGTTCCTAAAGCAGTCCTCCCATGAGGTACTACTCGGAATTCTTGTCTTTTGTATCCATGTTCTATTAAAAAGTTAGGCTGCTTCCTCTAAAAGTGTTCTATTTTTGCCAAAGTTTGTGCCTATCTTGCCTGGCCAAAGGTAGGTCTGCAACCAAGAGCTCCAAATCTGAGCCCCAGGAAAAGTGTCATATGATGTGACAGGTGGTCAGTGGGCAGGAGACCTGGTTCAATGTCTGATCCTGGTTCATTGTCTGACTTTCCCCAGATTAAGTTCATGAGTGTGGGCAAATCTCAGCACCCTCTGAACCTTGTTGTAAAGAGCAGCGGCTGGACATTATTTCAAATGAAATCTTACCGAGACTTCTGCCCAATAATTAACACTAATTAGGCCTGCTTTGGCAGTGCAGCTGGGATCTGGATCCTGTGTGCTTGGCCTCACTATTTCCACTTCCCCAGACCCCAGGATATCGTCTGAAAATTGCCCCGATCACCTCAAAAATCTCTGCCCTCTCAAAGTGCCTTTGGTCATATTGGCAGTGCTTGAATTCCAGAACATGAAGGGCAAATGATTTCTCCAACTTTAAGGTTTACCACTGTACCTATACCATGGCAGTATCACATGATTTCTGTTTTTATTAACTCTATCTCTTGATTCCTGCACAGTATGACTCAACAAATACTTATTATAAGAATAATGATATGTTGTATTTGAATAGCATTTGACAGTTTTTTTTAAACTTTTCCCTTCATCTTACTTAACCTCTTAACAACTCATGAACTCCATATATAATTACCACCCGTCTTTGGCAGCTGAGAGAACTGGAGAGAAACGAATTTGTGTGACTTGTACAAAGGCACAGGATAGGATTTTGTCTTTGTTATTGCTATTGTTGTTGTTGGCTTATGTGTTCATAACCTGCTCCATCTTGAGGGACTTGTAGTAATTTAGAGAAAATTATCGTTCAGCCTCTTACCATAGCTTTACAATAACCTTCTTTTTTTTATCTTATAACAGAAAAGAAGTAGGTAAATAATTAGATATTAGGACTACTGAAAATTAAAATCAATATAGAAGATCAAGACCATCAGTGAGGAAAGGAAAAGATACATTACAGTGTACTTATCTACCACAGGAAAGAATGCCAGTGACACTCTTCCTGCTTTTCTTCCAGGGATTGTTCTAGACTTCTATACCTGCCTTTCATATATAGTGTACTGCTCTAGTGCAGTTGGGAATAGAGAGATGAAGAACCCTCTCTTCTAACCTTCTAACAATCTGTGACCAGATTGTTGAGAGCCTCTACTCCTTGGGGTATAGACATGAAATGGTCTTATTTTTCCCAATAACATCCAGTTCTGCTCTCTCAAGCCCCCTCCCCTGGCTGTTACGGGTTCCCTTATGGAAAACTCAGTTTAGTTCCATATATAGTTGGCCCTTGAACAACACAGGTTCGAACTATGCAGGTCCACAGAGATGCAGATATTTTTCAATAAATATATCGGAAAATTTGGGGAGATTTATGACAATTAAAAAAAAACTTGAAGATGAATTACATAGCCTAGAAGTGCCAAAAAAGAAAAGAAAAAGAAAAAGATACTATTGTAAGAATATAATATATAATACATCTAATATACAGAATATTTGGTAACTGACTGTTTATGTTATTAGTCAACAGTGAGCTGTTGGTAGGTAAGTTTTGGGGAGTCCAAAGTTATACATGGATTTTCAACCAGGTAGGGGAACCAACACCCCTAATCCCCATGTTGTTCAAGCGTCAACTGTTATGTTTCATCTATCTTGGATGTTAGAATAGTCATTTAGTAGTTGTTCAGGATTCAGTCCTCCTCTTAAAACCTAAATTTCACACTTAATTCATGCCCTGCCCTCCTGTTCTGCCAAGGGCAGGGTGGACATCCTGGACATCTTGCAGGCCCAGGCAGAAGAGGATGCTCTCTCACACCCCCTCCCCATTACTGAGCCTGCTACTCTGTACCAGTTCCCTTCCTTGACTGTCTTCAGTAAGGCTGCTCTCCCTGTCTTGGTTGCCATGGCTTCTCTCTCTCTCCCTGACCAGCCAAAGTTTCCTCCATTGAATCAGGGTTCAATTTCTGGATCAACCCCAAAGCTCATTACTCATTCTTTGAAGGGCCCATGCAGACCTCCTACTGCACAGCCCCTCAAGTGGGTTTGCAACTTCAGGGTGACTGCCTCGTGTCCCTCAGAATTCTGCAAATGGCCCATTCTGTACCCTTTGGCTGCTGGGATTCCCTTGCCCAGCAGGCAGCCGACTGGGGGCATGGTGGCAGTGGGAGGAGGGGATGGAATTCATACCAACATGCAAGCCTGACCCCAAGTAGCATTAGCCCTTCAGGCTGAACCCACAGGAAATGCTGCGTTGCTATGCAGGCTGCCCTACCAGTACCTTTCTCAATGTCCCACCATTGATCTCTCGACTCCTCTTGCTCTAGAATCATTAGGGGCTCTACTGTTTATTAACTTGGCAGTTTTCAAGCAAGAAACAATCACCAGTCCCCAATTCAGGAGAAGAGAAAGACAGTTCAGACACTGGAAATATTTATGGAGAGGTGAGGAATGTCCCTCTTCCCAAGTGGCACCCCCCCCCCAAGAGCCAACCTCCCTTCTCAGGGCTCCTCTTACAGCAAAGACAGAGGGGCTTGTGATCATGGAGACTTCCTCTCAAGCAAACCCTCTCTGGAAGCATTGGGAGATGCCTGGTCCAGAGAGTCTGAAGGTTCTATCAGGTACTTAGTACAGGGTCCAAAAATTAGAAGTCTAATGAGAAAGATGTTCATTCTCTTATAAGTGCCTGGGAGTAAATATTTAAATTAGCTAGAAACATAAGGGTAAGAAATTAAATTCAAATCTGAAAACTTTTAGCAGTAGTAGAACTGGCATTTTCTTTTGCCTCGGGCTCCCATATGGCTCAATGTGGCACTGGTTAAGGGATACATTTTATTATATTAGGAAACAATAAAATGAATAGAGATGGGGTGCTCTAGACCCAAATGCCAACTCATCCCTTCTCTGGAACAAGTGGGAGAATAATTGAAAGTATAGACTGAAATGAAAGAGAAAACACTTGTAAGTAAATATCTGAGGAAAGCAGGGTTATCCAATGTCAGGGGTTGGGGGATGCTGGTGAAAGTTCGTGGGCAGTCGATGAATATCTAGGATTTGCTCATCTCTCCCATCTTGTCCGTAATTCCCCCATCTCTGCCATTTGTTTCTGCCTGGTCCAGAACTCATCTGATACAAGATCAAAGCAACCTCGTCTCCTACCCTGGACATGTATATTTCTGGACTGATTCTATTATCTGTGTCTGAGCAGATTACATACACAATAAATCTTCAACTCTGATATGTTTTTCTTAAAAAAGAAGTAAAAGGGAAGAGGTGGGTTTACCAGAACATAGGAGTTTGGAAGATGGGTTCCCATGCAGCTGGCTCTCAAACCTCACTGAGTGTGCAGAGCTGGGCAGCTGGGTCCTGGACCCTGGCCCATCCCTGTCCTCTGTTGCTAGAGTGATGCTAGCAAGAACTGGAAATAAAAAGGAAGCCACTTATTCCCTTTTCCTGCTTCCCAGTCTCTCTCTTTCACCTGCATTGGCAGAAGCCAGGTGACAAGTGCATCTGGGGAAGATAGTTTGTAGGCCTGGCTAAAGCATCATTGAGCACAGCAAAGTATAGAAGAATTAGCTTTGGAGCTGAAGGGCAGTAGTTTAAGAAGCGGAACATGGGAACGAAAGGAGGGCACAATGGGTAGGAATGGAGGGAGAAGCTCGGGGGGAAAAGTGAAAAGATCAGGCCAGATTCTTGCCCTTGTATGGCTAAAGCCTGTGGTTCTGGGGAAGAGGGAAGAGCATACACAGGTTTATAAGATTAGGAAGGGAGACTGAGTTCACATTTTAGAGAGCCCCCCATGCCACACAAAAGAGTTTTCTTCATTGAAGAATTGTAGATAATTTTTTGCTAACAAATAGCATGCTTGGGCCCTGTTTAACGGAATATACATGTGTACTTACTGGCTGTCACCCCGGACGTGCCACCCAAGCTGTCCTGACAAATGGTTTCTCCAGCTCCATTCACTTTGGCACTCAAAACTTTGCGATAGACCATGATGGTTGGGTGGGGAGTGGGGAATGATGGCCCATGCTGTCCACGTATTCCTCACACGAGGGGCCCTGGGGCAGGAGGACAGGTGAGGAATAGTCAGACCATCACAGAGAAGCTCCAGGCTTAGTCTTCAGAAAGGAAGTGGTAGAAGGACAGAGAACTGGGCAGCTTGCTGAGGGATTCTGGTATTTTTCATTAAAAAGGTTAAAGTAGATTGTGTCAGGGAAAAATCACAACACTGAACTTTGTATTGTTACTGTCATCTCAGTGAGAGAGGCAACTTAAAAGCAAACAAAACAAAAACGAAAGGCTTTTAAAAAATTTTATTTATTTATTTGTCAGAGAAAGAGAGAGCACAAGCAGGCAGAGAGGCAGGCAGAGGCAGAGGGAGAAGCAGACTCCCTGCTGAGCAAGGAGCCCATTGTGAGACTCGATCCCAGGGTCCTGGGATCATGACCCGAGCTGAAGACAGAGGCTTAACCAACTGAGCCACCCAGGTGTCCCAAAAATGAAAGGCTTTTAAAGACATGAATCCCATGTATGTTCAAATCCCTAGAACTTCTGTTCTTGTAGAAAAATAAAAAATGACTCTGAGCAGTATCAACTCATTTATTCCTTGTATCCATGGTCAGTCATTTAGAACATATGTATATAAATATGTAAGTGTGAACTCATGCACTTACCTTGCGGAAATAACATGCTTTCATTTTAAAGGGAGTGTTTCTGTATGTGTAAATATTTTTCTTCCCTCTCTGCTTGTGTAAATGTTAAGTGTCACTGTTTCTTTTCCGGTCATATATAAACACATGCAAAAAGACTGCAAACTGCAAATCCTTCAGCTAGGGTCATTGGACTTACTGGGAACTTTGTGTTTTCACTCAGTGCAATTGCCTCTACCCTCAAATGAGAAAATTTTCCACTAGGGGAACAGGTGCCGAAGGAAAAATAAAATCTTAAAGTGCAGTTTTCTGGATGGGAGGTTTCTTTTATCCCAGTTAACTAGGGTCAAAGTCATTTTTGTCAGTGGACTTAACATAATTAATCAGAGAAACTGTATCTTCTAATTAACTTGAGGAACATCAGTGTAATGGGCCAGCCACTCAAGGCAATCAGATAGCGAGATGTTGCCTCTTTGCTAGTGTGGATGGAGAACTGTGGAGTCAGAAAGGGAAGAATCATCTGTCCCGCTGGAGGGTGTGCACCATTTATCATGCTGACTGGGCTGTCATATCAGTGGGAGGACCCTAGAGAGCCCTGACGGTGAGATTGAAGGTTGGTGCCAATTTACAGCAACACAAATGCATTGAACAGGAAAGAGATAGCTCCTAATCTCTTCAATTTTCTTACATTACCCTGAAGGCCAGAGAATTAAATGAAATAGTAGCTGATGACAACTTTAGAGGGTCCTGAATGCATGACAGGAAAAGTATTAAAATAGCTCAATAGTTTTATTGTATATGTGTGTTAATCTTGCCCCTGAAAGAGGAACAAGGGTAGAAAATGCTGCCTTTTGGTTAAACCTATTCCTCAGTGAGAAAATGATACACTAATTCTGTTTGCCTGTCAGATTCTTATGCAAGCACAACAGAAAAAAATGAAGAACAAGAATCAGAAGGAAGACTGAACCTAAAGATACCCTGCCACACACATTATCTGGATAATGGGACTCACAGTTTTTTGGTGTGTCTTTAATGCCGTCTGATGAATCCAATAGCCTGTGCCTGCCAGCAGTGTATGCAGGAGAATATCTCTTAAAAAATTGAAATTAAGGGTGCCTGGGTGGCTCACTTGGTTAAGCAACTGCCTTTGGCTCAGGTCATGGTCCTGGAGTCCTGGGATGGAGTCCCACATCGGGCTCCCAGCTCTATGGGGAGTCTGCTTCTCCCTCTGACCTCCCCTCTCATACTCTTTCACTCTGTCTCTCTCTCTCTCTCAAAATAAATAAATAAACATTTTTTTAAAATTTAAAATTGACCCCTGGTCACATTGGACAAAACAGTCCCTGTTTTATGGGGACATGTGGTTAGTTTGGATAGGATCAAAACAAACAAGCCATTTCAGGACCATGTTTCGTAGAAACTGAGCAAGTCCACAGCCAAACAGGCCCTTTTAGGCAGGCCTTCCCAGAACAATGTCCCATTTGCCAGTCTATGAAATTGTTGAAGACCTACTAAGTTCCAGGAACTGAATCGGGTCCTAGAAATGCCAAATTTCATATGTTCTTGTTTTTGTCCTTAAGGGAAATTTATTAAGGAGCAGTGAAATAAGAGACAAGAGCTTCAGCTTGGGGATCAAATAACCTGTTTCAAATCATGGTAGAGACACATCAGCAGTGTAAATTTGGGCAAGTCATCCTTACTAAGTTTGTATCCGTTTCCGAAAAACTGGGGGTGATAATAGTGTCAGTCCCATAGAGTAAGTGTGAGGAAGCATATAGTAAGCATTCAACAAATACTCACTTTTATGGGCTATAATCTCTATAATCTTATGTGTAAAGAGTTATGGGAACAGATGAGGAAGCATTTAATTCCACAGGAGAAGGAAAGCTGAAATAAGGAGGTTTATTATCTGAGCTTTTTAAAATATGAATAAAATTTGCCTGTTAAAAGTGCTGATCTTAAGAGCATGAATACATCAGTTCAACTCAACTAACTCAGGTAGTTCTTTTCCCTTGGTTAGAGCATGGAGATCAGAGGTCAAAATCAGTAAAAATTAGAGCTTCTGTGTGTAATGTAGAAATGTCACATCACTCAAAGAGAAAATTATTATTCTATGACCTCAGGTCATACCCTCAAGTCCTACTTAATGGACACTGATAATCCATGGGCTGTTTGAGTGTTAATAGGGTAGGTTAAGCCCATGGAGAGTTTAGGATTATCAAAAATAGTCAAGATCACAAGTATTATCTTTCTACAATACTTGGAAGGTACCATATTAATACACCAGGAGACACTTTATTCTGTTTTTCTTTAAAACTAAGATCAGAGGAAATTTTCAAGTTGGAACACAGACTACTCAATTACCAACAAATATTTCATGGATAACTAGTATGCAGGAAATATGCCAAGCCCTGAGAATACAAAATAAAAACATAATCTAAGATCTAGAATTTGCATTTTAGAAGGAAATGTTTATAGATTTGAATTAGTGTGAGTTGATGATTTGTAAATTTATGGTACAACCAAGCTCCATTGCATTTTATAAATACCCAAGAAAAAAGAATAGGCTAACTTTCTAACAATGCATACGAACAATGAAGGAAATTGGTCAAGGAAATAACTGATATTTAATAATACAAGAATAACAGATTTCATAGAGCTATAAAAAAGAGATCATAAATAAAATTATAATACAAATACAAATAGATTTTAAAGAGTTAATATCTACAATCAACTTTTCATTTTGATGATACACACTTCCATATTGATGAAATCCTCCTAGAGTCAAGAGACAGAAAACACCAAAAGCTTGAAAAATACTGTATGGAAAAGGTCAACCTCACTAGTAATCAAATAAATGCAAATTAAAATGAAGTAATATTTTTGTCTATCAAATTAGCAAAAGAAATAAAGGATAATTTCATATACTGATGAGGATGTGGTGAGACAGATGTTTTCATGCACTGCCGGTTGTCAGTAAATTATAATGACCTTTCTATAAAGTAATTTTGCAATACATATTAAGAATCTTAAATGGAGGGGCGCCTGGGTGGCTCAGTGGGTTAAAGCCTCTGCCTTCGGCTCAGGTCATGATCCCAGGATCCTGGGATCGAGCCCCACGTCGGGCTCTCTGCTCAGTGGAGAGCCTGCTCCCCTCCCTCTCTCTCTCTGCCTGCCTCTCTGCCTACTTGTTATCTGTCTGTCAAATAAATAAATAAAATCTTAAAAAAAAAAAAAAAGAATCTTAAATGGACACTACTCCTTGGTACTGCAATTTTACTATTAAGATGTATCATAAGAAATTGTTGAGAAATTTGGGCAGTGATTTATGTAAAAGAAAAAAATGAACTTTTTTATACTAGTAAAAAAATAAATTATGACAATAATGTACATATTACCAACAGATAATTCAATAAATTCTGGTATATTCTCAGGCTGAGATACAATACACCCTTTGCAAATGATGTTTTAAAAAGGGAAATATTAGGGGTGCCTGGGTGGCTCAGTTTGTTAAGTATTTGCCTTCGGCTCAGGCCCTGATCCCAGGGTTCCGTGATCAAGCCCCATGTTGGGCTCTCTACTCAGCGGGGAGTCTGCTTCTCCCTTTCTCTCTGCCCCTCTGCCCTCCCCTGTTTGTATGCTTGCTTTTGCTCACTCTCTCTGAAATAAGTAAATAAAATATTTAAAAAATTAAAAAGGGATCATGATATAATATTTTTGAGGAAAAACAGAAGTAAATGGAGATTTTAGTCAGCAAACTAAGTCAAGAAAGAGTGTTTCTACTGTTCAGAGTACATTGAAAATCAAAAATAATCCAAGAGATTATTTTTACTAATTAATAAGAGCATTTAGCAAGATTCTTGGGTATGAAATCAATATATAAATACCAAAAGCATTTTCATTTTCAGGTAATATGTAGAAAAGTTAATTTCAAAAGAAATACCAATTACAATAATAATAAATAATAATATATAGAGGAATAAATTTTATAAAATATGTGTAAGAACTTTGAGGGGAAAATTAAATTATAAAATGTACAATGAATACATTAAAGCGAACCTAAAAAGTAATGATAGACCTGGTTTATAAGATTCACTATTATAGAGATGTCAGCATTCCTCAAACTGATTTATGCATTCAGTTGAAATTTGCATTAAAATCCCAATGGGAAATTAACAAACCAACTCAAAGTTTATATGGATAAGAATAACAAGGTCATCTTGAAGTAGAAAAAGACCTGGCATGGAAGATCAGTGGGAAAGGAAAGACTCTTGATAAATAGTCATAGGGTAGTTGGGTATCTAATGATATAATATGGAACTGAACTTATACCTGATTCCATATATAGGAATTAATGCCAATGGATAAGAATAAAATGTGAATAGCAAAATGTTAACCTTTTAGGAAAAAGCCAGTAGAGAATCTTTATGTCATCAAGCTAGGAAAAGATTCCTTGAATAAGACATATGAAAACACAAGCTACAGTAGAAAAAAAATTTTTTGTATTTATCAGTACATTGAATTGAAAAACTGCTGTTCATCAGAAGATGCCATTTTTAAAAGAAAATCCACACCTGGGAAAAAATGTTTGCAACACATACAGTTTGCAAAGAATTAATTTCTAGAATGTATAAAGAGCTCCTAAAATGTAATAAGAAGAAGCAGAAACAAAAAGGCTACAGGGATAGGGATAGGGATAGGAAATTCATAGACTAGGTGACAGGGAATGGCCACCAGTCCATAAAAAGATGTGCACGCTTAGAAGTAGTCATGGAAATGCAAATTGATGAGATATCGATTTACAGGCACTCAGTTTGGGAAAGATTTAAAGACTGACAATATAAATTTTGGTGAGGATGTAGAGCAATAGGAACTTCATAGTGGGGGTGTAAATTGGTACAGTTAAAAATGTGATTTAAGTCAATAATAGAATTGACATTTTAAAAAGAATAGTGACTACTGAAAGGGGGCAAAGGTAGAGATAATGCCCAAAACAAGGAAGTATGAATGCCAGAAGGGCAATAACTAGCAGGTAAATTATTCTGTTCAACCCATAATCCACATCTTGGACAGAAATAAACACTTTCTTAATTCATTCCCCTACAATTTTTAAAATAGAGTTTTTTGAGGATTTTTTTTCTCCCATGGTTTTATATCTCCAGCTTTATAATAATCATGGTAGTGGACACCAGTTGCTTTATCTGTCCCAAAATTCCTTTGGGAAATGTACCTCCTCCTTTAGGATACATTAATTCCCCTGCTCAGGCATTCTGGGCTGATATTTTAAAACCTTAACTTCATTAACCACAGAGATTGACCAGAGTCTAGGAACCTCATATCAGAGATAATGAGTCACAGTCCTACAGAAGGCTAAAAGATATAAGTCTTATAGTCATTAGTGGCTGTGTTTCCACTGATGTGGAAAAATCTGGACTGAGAGATTAAAGTTTGAACATGTTAAGAAGCAGAGATGAAAAAAGGAGGTAAGATACTTTTGAGAGATTATGACTCCCTATAGTGAGGACTAGATACATTCTTGCCCTTCTTGCAGTTTTATTATGTGAGTCAACATATTTCTATTTTGGTCTAAGCTAGTCTCAATTAAGTCTCTTTCATGAAATCCAAGAATTCCTAACAATAGCTAATATGAATTTAAAATCAATTTACTCGGGGCACCTGGGTGGCTCAGTGGGTTAAAGACGCTGCCTTCGGCTCAGGTCATGATCCCAGGGTCATGGGATCGAGCCCCGCATCGGGCTCTCTGCTCTTCGGACAGCCTGCTTCCTCCTCTCTCTCTCTCTCTGCCTACTTGTGATCTCTGTCTGTCAAGTAAATAAATAAAATCTTTAAAAAAATAAAATAAAATAAAATCAATTTACTCAAATTTATCATATGGGTGATTTTGTTTAAAATTATATACTGTGAATGAATAAAAGCACTTCTTGCAATGACACAAAATCAAAATTGATAAACACAGTCACATTTATATTTTAAAAATATAGTATTTATTTAGGTTATTTTCACAAACATGTATGATAAAATGAAATAAATTATGGTGAGCATTTCTTAGAGACATTTGATGCCACATACAAACCAACTGTTTTGCAATAATTGCTTCTAGTATGTGCTTTTCAAATTGTCTACATTCTTCTAGCTTGCTGATACAAATAGCTATCCATCCTTTTAAAATATTGGTTTATATCACATACTCTTTCAATATTATAAATATTGTCACTAACTTAAAGTTGAGTTTAGTTTGGATTTCTGGAGCAATGCGATTACAAAAAAAAAAAAAAAAGAAGAAGAAGAAGAAGAAGAGGGGTGCCTGGGTGGCTCAGTGGGATAAGCCTCTGCCTTTGGCTCAGGTCATGATCTCAGGGTCCTGAGATCAATCCCCACATCAGGCTCTCTGCTCAGTGGGGAGCCTGCTCCCCCCCCCCAACCTGCCTTTCTGCCTACTTGTGATCTCTGCCTGTCAAAAAATACATAATATTTTTTAATTTTTAAAAAATTAAAAAGAAGAATCAAAATTACAATGCAAGTGGCATACTAGAAAAATATATTTGTATTACATGCTTTTAACAAAGAAAATATCTGAAAAGATATATTTTAAACCTACAAATCAATAATCAGTAGAAAAATCAACACAAATTTGAACAGGAGCATTCAGTTCATAGAAGGCAAAACACAAAAAGCTTTTAAATACATGAAAATATATTTAATCTCATTAGGAGTCCTATCTGTTGGTTTTGTTACTTCAAAATCAATTTGGCAAGTATCTGTTTAAATCTTGCATGTTCTCTGACCTGTGATTCCTTGATATTCCCTTAGAATTTTTCACAAAAATGGAAAAAAATGTTTAAAGATGCTTCTTATAACACTATTAACTGATTCCAAAAAAGAGGATATAAGGTAACTGTCAAGTATTTAATTATGCCACATATATTCTATAGACTCTGCTCAAAAATTGGAAGAATAATTTTTTCACCATGTACTAACATGGAATATTCTCCACGACATACAGTTATGTGAAAAATACATCTAACAGAACAAGTATTACAATATTATTCAACTACTTTAACTTCATGATAGTTTATCTGGGTATAGAATTCCAAGTTGAGTGTTCTTTCATTTCAATACTTGTAGAAATATAAATTCATTGACTTCTGATATCTAGTTAATGTGAAGTCCTCTACATATCTATCTGTCCATTGTAGGCCTTATATCAAAATTGCATTAATTCTAAATGTCTACATTTCTAGGTATCTACATAGATTTATTGTTATTTATCTGGTTCAGCACTTAGTATAAACTTCCAATCTGAAAACTCACCTTTCTTCAATAATTGAAAATTCTCAATAATTTCTCTTGGAATATTATTGTACTTCCACTCCTTATTATCTATTTCTAGAACTCCCATTACAAATATACTGGAGCCTCTTGTCCCATCCTCTATTTCATTTGCATTATCTGTTATATTTTTTATTCTTTTATGTCTCTACAATTTGTTCTTGATGTTGTCTTCATTTTTATATAGCAATCCATTAACTCTTTCTTTGATTTCAAGTCTATTATTATTCTCACCTATTGATTTTTGTAATTTAAATGACTGTATTTCTTACATTATCAATTTCTAATTTTCCAATTCTGGATTAATAATATTTTGTTCTGTTTTATGGGTTATTATCATTTTATCTTTTTGAGAATCCTAAGCTTACAGATTTTAAAGTCTTTATCAGATTGCTCTATAGATTTTTTTATTGCATATATTCTTCCCACTGTTGCATTTATTAGTGTTTTTTGTTGGGCTACTTTTCCTCATGCATTTGGAATTTTATGAGTAATTTTCAATGACTGTTATCTCTTCTCCCTCCTTGTCTGGTAGTTTTTTTTTTAATTTTTTTAAAATTTATTTATTTGACAGAGATCACAAGTAGGCAGAGAGGCAGGCAGAGAGAGGGCAGGAAGCAGGCTCCCTGCTCAGCAGGGAGCCTGATATGGGGCTCAATCCAAGGACCCTGGGATCATGACCGCAGCCGAAGGCAGAGGCTTTAACCCACTGAGCCACCCAGGCGCCCCTTGTCTGGTAGTTTTAAAGATGCCTCTGCCTCCCCCACCCCCCGAGCCCCTAAGGTATAATTTGTGTCTTACACTGGCTTTCTAGGAGTTCTCTTCCGTATTGGGAATACAGAAAATCCAGTCCTTGAGCCAGCAGGCAGTTTAGCACAGTTCCTCATTATGTCGTCACTTGGCTCCCTCTGACCACATTTGTTTTGTAACTGAATAAAAGCTACATCCCTGGGAAGCAGTCACAGCTTCTTTACCACTTTTGTGCTTGAGGACCCACTTGAGTCCAGCCAGATGTGAGGGATACTTTTTTAACCAGATCTGTGAAAAGAATTTATCAATTAAGAATAAAAAATATTGGGATACCTAGGTGGCTCAGTGGGCTAAAGCCTCTGCCTTCGGCTCAGGTCATGATCCCAGGGTCCTGGGATCGAGCCCCGAATCTGGCTCTCTGCTCAGCAGGGAGCCTGCTTCCTCCTCTCTCTCTGCCTGCCTCTCTGCCTACTTGTGATCTCTGTCAAATAAATAAATAAAATCTTTTAAAAAAAGAATAAAAAATATTACATTGCCCTCTGAGAGGATGAATGGACAGGATGTAGGGGAAACATTTATGGCACTTTGACTTATGAGAGGTACTAAAAAGTTGCATTTGGATCAGAGAGTGCAACTCTGATCTAAATGGAAAGAAGTGATTAATATTAATAAACACAATTAATATGTGAAAGGTGCCAGAATTCTGCCAGAAAAAGCAATTGATGTATGCATCATGACTAACCTGAGTTTACAAAGAAATAAGACACTGATTAAAAGGACTGAACAAAGTACGTATTTCAAAGTAAAGTTTTTCTTGTTTTGTAAATTTGATGTTTGATATCATATAAATTGAGACTTCTTATTTGTAGAACATAAAGTGTTATATTTGGGTGTGAACAGAGAATAGCTAAAATCTGAAAGCGTCTTCATAGATTGAATTTACACAGTACTGATTCTAACTATTACACTACTAACTCAAAATAGTGGTACCTTAGCAAATTTAATGAAAAGTACTTCAATGGCCTAGTAAATCTTGCTTAAATCTTGAAAATCCTAATTAAGAATTACCTTTATCCTAAAACAATAGTAAGAATAGTTGGTCAGTTCATTTTGGTAAATGTTACTCACAAATGTTCCCTACAGCAAGTGTAACTTCCTTAACATCCAAAAAACAAATTTAATTCCCAACAAACATGTGTTACCAATTTTACCCAAATCCAATCTCTTCCCCTAAAAAGAAATCTTCCTTTCTTTAGCTTCATGATATTGTGTTTGAAGGACATTTTGTGAAGAGCACATCATATTATCCTTTGAGGATATTAGTCTATCTGGTATTCAACCTGGATTAAACAGCCCTGAACCCTCATCTTAATTTCTTTCCTTACATTCAGCTATGTCCCACACCATTTAAGAGACAGCCTTCAATACTGCTGCTGCTGCTCCTGCTGCTGGTGGTTTTAGTTCAGCTGTTTCAGTTTGATGGCAGCACACTAAATTAACTCTGAATGGAGACAGTAAAATTAATTCTCCTATATACCTCAGCCATCTCCAACTAAGGCAAGCACTGGCATTCGGAATAATTTTTTTTCTGTCCCACAAAAATCCTAGTGCCCAGCAGTGCAGAATTATAAAACTCAACCTGAAGAATGCATTCCCTGTAGAGACAAAAATATGCCCATTTCTCCTGCACAGTTCTGTTTTACTGCAATTTGCTACACCACTTCTTGCAGCCATTAATCGGGTTTAAAAACTTTTCCCCATTATTCCTTGAGAGAACTGAATAGGAATACATTTACTGGGGTATGATGATTGAGAGTTTCAAGATGGGGATACTGGTTTCAATTTTCATCCTTCCTGCCAACTTGGCTGCAACTTCTGGGGGTGACTTAACCTTTCAGGAGAAGCACACCTTCCAGTCTGCTAGCTTTACATTCCTGCCCTCCCAGTGGGCTAGTCAGCTTTACTTTATGAAAAGTGAATTCTAACTTGCTTAAACCTTTTAATACCAAAGTTGGGATGGAGGAAGTTAAAGGGAATGAGGCTTTAATAAGAACAATGAGTGTGTACGCCCATGAAGGGAAATATGGGAAGACAGGGCCAGCAGCAGAGTCTTACTTAGGGTTCAACTACATGTTGCTCTTCTATTTTAGTCATGGACCCATAGTCTAGAAGGCTGCTTGAATTTTGGGAGAATGGTGGAACAGTACCATTTTTTCCATTTCTTATCTTCATAAATGTCTTCATCCCTGCTTTATTTCTACTTTTCCTGTATCTCGTCATGGCATTTTATCCGTCTTCATCCTAAACAGATGACCTTTTATGTGGTTAGTATGGTCATCGGAGCTACCAGCTCTACTGGCTAATGCTTTCCACAAATGCAAGATCACAAATTGAATTTACCGCAATCCCTGGACCTTTTCATTAGTGTAAATGAGAACATGATTATGCTACATACACTGCTATTTTATACTTGAAAAGTTTAAATTATGAAATTTATAAGCCTAATCAAAATATTCAAAAGGAGCTTATATTCTATTTTTTTTTATTTATTTATCTGTCAGATAGAGAGAGAGCGCAGGAGCTAGCACAGGCAGAGGCAGACTCACTGCCGAGTAAGGAGCCCGATGTGGGACTCGATCCCAGGACGCTGGGATCATGACCTAGAGCTGAAGGCAGCTGCTTAACCAACTGAGCCACCCAGGCGTCCCAGGAGTTTACCTTCTAAATGGAAGACATATTCTCTTAACTTTTTGTCTTAAAAAAACACACACACAGCTGCAATCTATAGCAACGGTGACTCCCCTCGTCTTGACCCACTGCTGGCTGGTTCAGCAGGAAGATTCAGGTGCAATCATTTTCGTTCCAGCAGAGTCCTATAAGCAGGATTTGAGCCTAAGATCACCTATTTACACTTGTCATATCGTAGTAAATGTCATGCACATTTTCAAAAATGACAGTATCATTCAGGTGACATCTTCTTACCAGAAAGGTAACTTATCAAAGTTGGTTTCTGAAGCTATCAATTTATCTTCAGCTTCAACCCAATAGCCTCAGTAACAATGCCCTTTTAGGTAGGAAATACCATGACATTTGATCTAGTCATGAAGGGATTGTATGTGAATTCACTTCAAAAGAAAGAAATGATTAAATACTTCCTCTAAGAGAAAGAGTAGAATTGAATTACTGCTTCCAAAAATGAAATTATGATCGATGAACTAATTAGCCTCCAAGATTTCCTTACAGAGAGATGAGGGAAGAGATAAAAAATTCACATATACTACCCAAAAGAATAACTAAGTACTCATGGTAAACGAGCTAAGGGAGGTGGGTAATGCAAAAATGAATAATTTGACAATATGAACTGTCATTGGAGGGTCTATTATTAAATTGTCATTAGAATGGCCTCTTGTTATTGAGCGACACTTTTATGAAGAAAATAAATATTGCCAATCACAAGGAGACATAAAATTATACCTTGTAAATCTTAAGACACAATCTCAAGAGAAGTTTATTATAGTATTATTTTAGATGGAGAGGGCCACAAAGAGCACACTCTCTGCTAGAGCAGCTATTAGACAAACAAGCTGATAAAAAGCCAAAACAGGGGCCCCTGGGTGGCTCAGTGGGTTAAGCCTCTGCCTTCAGCTCAGGTCATGATCACAGGGTCCTGGGATTGAGCTCCATATCGGCCTCTCTGCTCTGCAGGGAGCCTGCTTCCCCCTCTTTCTGCCTGCCTCTCTGTCTACTTGTGATCTCTCTCTCTCTCTCTGTCAAATAAATAAGTAAAATCTTTAAAATTAAAAAAAAAGCCACAAACAGTTCCAAACAATACTATTTATTCTAGACTAAGAGATCTTTAAACTCAACTGTTTGTACAAAACAATTTCTTCATTTTAACAATTACAAAATCACTATCTTTAGGGTTTCAGGATCCTGTTTAAATAATTATTTTAATTAAAATTATGTAGTTGTATTATTGATTATAATAATAGAATTTTCTCTATGGTTGACCAACTTTCAGAAGATGATGTGGACTAAAACTAGATCATTACCAGTTATGCTGGGAGAAGGTGGGAAATTAAAGCCAGTCTATCACTCTAAATATCAGTTTTGTCAATAACTTTAACATTTTCTACCAAGCATGATGCCATTCAAGAAGAATTAAAACATATTTTCTGTTTTTATTTCCATACATCACATTTATCTTTACTCAAAGTTAAGCATCAGAAGGAAGAAAAGCAGCATTTTTTGAAACAATAACTAAAGTTTTGGTGGTTTTGCTGTGACAATGGAAACAGATTTAAGTTCTAAATTGTCAAAGGGCAAAATAATCTCACAGCGAAATTACAAAGCATTATAAGCCAATATAATTACCACCTAATGCTGAGACCAGACAATCTACGTATCAGTAAGTGGCACCACCTTCTGCAAAAGTTTCAAGCCCAAAACCCAGGAATCATCCCAGAGGCTTCTATTGCCCTCAGTCTTCTAATCTTCACCTCTAATCGACCAGCAAGTCCAAATGGCTTCACTTCAAAATTATATTCTTTGTTGGTCCATTAATATTCCTTCTTTCCATTTCCATGGCTATTACTCTGATTTAGGCCACCGTCATTTCTCACCTGTTCCATGGCAATATCTGGCCTTCGTGAGTCCCCTCCCCGACAATCCATTCTCTCAACAGAGTGGCTGACTCTTGTAATTGATATCCCCAAAGTTTATATATCTAATTCAAACTCAGCTTGGCCCATAAAAATCCACACAATATGCCCCCTTTCCCACCTTTTCAGTTGCATCTCACACTTCTCTCCCATTCTCCTCTTCTGCCCCTTCGTCTTTAGCAGTACTAGTCTCCTTCCCAATCCTGAGGGACTTTGCCTTTAATGTTTTCTCTTTCTGGAAGGCTCACAAGCTAGCTAGCACCTTCCCATCAGTAGTGAGCTCAAGCCTCTTCTCCAGAGAAACTGTCCTTAACTACTATCCTAAATAGCCTTTGAGATGACTCTCCAGCATACTCTCCATTAGTAATTGCTTACTTGCATTTCTCTGTTCACTAAAATGTAAGTTCCATTAACAATTGTAACTTACCTCACTCATTCATTCATTTATTCATTCCACAAATATTTTGATCTCCTACTATTTGTCAAGCATTCTTCTAAGCTAGTATGGAGCTAAATCTAGGGGGAGACAGAAAATAAATGCCATAAAATTTCTTTAATAGGAGCTGTGAATAAAAAAGCAGTTTGAGGGGTGCCTGGGTGGCTCAGTGGGTTAAAGCCTCTGTCTTCGGCTCAGGTCATGATCCCAGGGTCCTGGGATTGAGCCCCGCATCGGGCTCTGCTCGGCGGGGAGCCTGCTTCCCTTCCTCTCTCTGCCTGTCTCTCTGCCTACATGTGATCTCTGTTAAATAACTAAATAAAATCTTAAAAAAGAAAAAGCAGTATGAGAAGGTGGACAAAGATGGAAGGTGTGGAGGGAGTGTAGATAGGGAAGGCATCTTTGAAGAGGTAACTTTTGAGCAGAGACTGGATGAAGTAAGGGAGAAAGCCATGGGAAAAATCTAGAAAAGGTCAAAGTGCCTGTTAAACATGTGTGCTCAAGGAAGAGAAAAAAAACAAGTGTAACTGTCTTGGGTATCCTGTTCCCTTCCAAATATATAGGACTTAGCACCAGGTCTACTAAGCTCAGTTAAATTTGTTCTATTCAATAAATATTTGTTGAATGAATGAATGAGAAAATATTCCATGAAGATTTATTGAAGGAATGAGAAATGGGTGTAAAATCTGCTGAAAAGACGAAACCAGTAGTTTGAGCTGACCAGTGTAGAATCAAATAAGAATTTCTACCAGCTTTAACAGGCCATTAATCAAACAGATATAAAATTTCTCAGATTTATTCTGAGCATTGCCAGTAACCAGCAAAATGACCTTTTGAGGGTTGATTATTATTGTTGTCTTTTGACATAATTAGCCCGATATCTGGTATGGGCCAAGTGGAAGGATAACATAAAAAGGGTGTAATATTTGGTCAGACTTTAAGAAAATATCTGTATAAGACTATTTAAGTGGCTATTACTCCAAAAAAAAATGTATTTCACATTGAAAGTGCTTTCTTTTGTGTCTTGAAAGGTTGTCAGACTTTGGATCTCATATATCACCAACCAGTCTTCAAAGTAACCACAGGTCAAAATTAGACTGTGCAGATAACAGAGATGGCCCTAAAAACATAGGTAAACAGTTGCTTTTTCGGGTTTGGTGTCCATTTTTCCCTCTTGCTTCTTAAGTTTTCTTAAAGTCCATTCTTTTTCCTGAGGTAATTTTTACCTATACCAATGCTAGGTGCCAAACCTACAAGATTTCAATTTCTGCTAAAATTGTAACTGGTATAGTAGATGCAAAGTTAATCCTCATGGACGGATAACTTCATTAGCAGTTAGCCAGTGTCTCCTTTTCATATTTTCCCAGTTCTTGGACAGAGTAACTAAGTCTTCCATCCCATTCATTTTTGTATCTTTCTCCTCATTACCACTACAAGTCTTAAAAATAAGATTTCTATTGATACATTATCTGAATTCAATAGCATTAGGTACTTTCAATGTCCAGTGCCTTCCACGATCTTTTTTTTTTTTTTTAAGTTTTTATTCATTTGACACACAGAGAGAGAGAAAGATCACAAGTAGGCAGAGAGGCAGGCAGAGAGAGGGGAAGCAGGCTCCCCGCCAAGCAGAGAGCCCGATGCGGGCCTTGAACCTAGGACCCTGAGATCATAACCCGAGCCAAAGGCAGAGGCTTAACCCACTGAGCCACCCAGGCGCCCCCACGATCTTTTTTAAACAACAGGCAATAATGGCTTTCTCCCATGCCTCACTGCATATACTCTGCCAAAGATGACTTATATGGAGGGTAAACACTCCATCCATCTGAGTAGTGAGTCTCCATGCTAAAGGAGCCTCCTTTTTCCAGAACTTTGCTAAACTTTCTTATTCATAGTCAGATTTTTCCCCCTAAAATCTTTAATTTATACTTATAGCTATAGCCTTTTAGGCATTACTGGTGCTTTCTTCATTTATATCTGGAATTAAAAATAAGTAAGAAAAATATCCTACATTTCCAGTATTTCTATAGGTCTGATTTCTTAGAACCTTGTCTTTCTCCTTACCTGGTACCTTCCAAAATCATTTCGTACTAAGAATGTTATTGGAATGGTAATTTGTGTACATCTCCCTTGATCCCCAGTCACCTGTGAGGTAAATAGCCTTTCAACCTGCAAGTGACAATAAAAAACTAAAATGAAGAAATCTTAAATGACTTGCCCAAGGTCACCCACTACTAAGGAGGTAGATCTAGAACTTGAAGATGGATCCTTCCGATGTGGATTTCTATACTCCTTGAGCTGAGCCCAAACACCATAAGCCATACATCTCTCTCAACCAGTTGTCTCTCATTATTATTTACATGTAACTATGACTTCTTTTTTATTTTCATTCTAACAGGTGAAAGATTATGCACACAGATATACTACTTTAATATTTTATGTTACATTTTTCCCCAGAAGCACATGGATAATAGTTGTACATGTTCTTTTGGAATCTGATCTTTAAATTAATAATAGATTATAATGATTTATCACAGTCTTGTACCCATGTAATTTTTAATGGCTTCTATGAATTCTTTCTTCTGTGGTTCTCCCACAATATATTTAGCCAGTTTCCAAGTTGGGGACAGTTAGTCTGTCTAATTCTTTAGTCTTATAAACTGTATTGCAACAGTCTCTTGATTCTATATTTGTACTCTTCCATAAACATTTTTGTTGGGATATGTAACTTGAAAATCAATGTTTTGTTCACAGCATAATTAAAATTAGCCAGACAGCCCTTCAGAAAATTTTCCCAATCTAGTTTTCCAGCAGAACCATAGGTATATACATTGCAGTGTTCTCCAACTTAAGGCATTATAATTTTTTTTAAATTCTTGTCCAGTTTGATAGTCACAACATGGTTGCTTGCTTTCGTTTATGATTTTTTTATTTAGAATGAAATTGGATTTTTTCATATTTATTCATATTTTTATAGGTTGCCTGTCATATTTCATACATCTTTTCCTTCTTAATTATTGAGAAAAATTTATGTATGACTTGCAAACATTTTTCTAGTTTATCTTTCACCTATAAATTATGTTTATAGCAATTTTGACATATAAGAACTTTTGTGTGTATATATATATATGTATTTGTAAAATCTAGGAATATTTTCCTTTATGCTATCTGATAAAAGGTATCCTAATTAGAATGGACTTCTACCCCCCCAAGGTTATGTAAATATTCACCTGTGTTTTTCATCTACTTCAATGACTTTAGTATTTATGTATATATTTAAATTACTTTGGCTTGTTTTGGAAAGCAAGACTTTAACTTCTTCTTTTTCTCCAAAAATCAGCCAGTTGTCCCAATAGCATCTGGTGAATCATCCTTTTCCCACCAATTTCAGATAGCATAATAAACATGCCTCAAAACTTTATATGTCCTTGCATTGATTCATGGAATTTTAATTTTCTCCCATTTTTCTTTTCTCTTACTTGGGGTCAATTCAATCTTACATTGTTTGTTTTGTTTTTTTAATCTAGAGAGTAAGTTTTCTCTCAGTGTTCCTTCTTTTTTTTTTCAAAAATTCTATAGCTATTCCCAGGCAATTAGTCTTCCAGATGAACATTACAGTAATTTTGTTAACTTGCAAAAATATTACCCTGGAGACCTCCTTGAAGACAATCAATATCTTTACACTAAGTATTTCCACGGACTAGCGTGATATGATTCTCCATGCATTCAAATCAGCTTCCATAAAGTTACTCTTAAGAGCCTGTGCAATGTAACAGCCATATACTGGAGAATGCATTGACCTATATGCTGATGTAAATGGAACCATGTTTTTTCATTACGTTTTTAAACTATCTTTCTGAAACTCTGGAAAGCCATTGATTCTTCTGTATTTTATAATCACCATTTTCTGAACTGTCTTACTAGTCCTAATGTTTTTAACCAATTATTTACATTTCTAACAATCAAATCATCTTCAACTGATGATAATTCAGGATCTTTCTTCATGCATATTTGTATATTTTCTCCTCATCTTATGAATTGGAGTAAATCTTCCAGAGCAATAGTGAATCCTATGTTTTGCTTTTTTTTAGTGGAAAATTTGGAAGTTTTCACTATTAAGTATAATGTCAACTATTGGTATGAGAGATATTCTTTACTAAGTTAAGGAAGTTTTCTGTTATTTTTAATTTTCTGAGAGCTTTTTATTCAGAGTGAATTTCAATTTTATCAAGTGCTTTGCAGCATTTATGGGTAACATATTTTCTTCCTTCGGCCTTGGTTATGTGATGAGTAATACTAGTGCAGCTCCTTGTACCGAACTGTCCTTTCACTTTGAGAATTAACCATACTTGCTCATGCTATGCTATTCTTCAATTTACTGTTCAATTTTTAACTAATTTATGATTTTTGCATTTTCAAAATATAAGTGAAACTTAGGCCTGTTTTTTGCCTTTTAATATACTACAGCTTTCAGAACTTGGTATTGGACCAATGTTATTTGTATGAAATAAGATGATTTCAAATGTGTGTATTCAGAATAGTCTAAATCCACATTTTTAAAAGAAATTTTGATAGCCTGAGTAATATTCGATTGTGGATACATAGTACAGTTTCTTTATCCATTCATCTATCAGTAGACAGTCAGGCTGCTTCCATGTCTTGGCTATTGTAAATAATGCTGCAGTAAACATTGGGATGTACATATCTTTGGAATTGGTGTTTTCATTTTCTTTGGGTAAATACTCAGTTGTGGAATTGCTGGATCATATGGTAGTTCTATTTTTAATTATTCAAGGAATGTGAATACTGTTTTCCACAGTAGGTCCGTCAGTTTACATTCCCATCAGCAGTGCATGAGGGTTCTTTTTTCTCCACATCCTTGCCAACACTTGTTATTTCTTGTAGTTTTGATTCTAGCCATTCTGACAGGTCTCTCATTGTGGTTTTGATTGACATTTCCCTGATGATGAATGACGTTGAGCCTCTTTCGATGTGTCTGTTGGCCATCTGTACTGTACATCTTCTTTGTAGAAATCTCTGTTCAGGTCTTCTGCCCCACTTTTTTTTTTTAAGATTTTATTTATTTATTTTAGAGCACAAGCAGGCAGAGCAGCAGGCAGAGGAAGAAGCGGACTCCCTGCTGAGCAGGGAGCCCAACCCAAGGCTCCATCCCAGGACCCTGGGATCATGACCTAAGCCAAAGGCTGATGCTTAACTGACTGAGCAACCCAGGCACACTTGTCCTTTTTTAAATCAGATTTAGGGGGAGGGGTGTTGAGTTGTATGAGTTCTTTATACATTTTGGATATTAACCTTTTATTAGATACATCATTTAGGTTTTATCTGGGTCCGGTAACATTGATCTTTTGACAAATCTTTTGACAGTGCTTTTGATTTCTTATAGTCATTGGTACATTCTGGATTTTTATCTCATTGTGAGTCAGTTTTGGTCATTTCTGTTTCCTACAAATGTATAAAATACTTCTTATTAATTAATATAACTATGTCATATATTCTAATTTTTAATTGTCTATGATGTTTTCCAGGAAAGTAATCTACTTATACAATATTTTCTAATTAATTAATATAAATATTCCATGGCATTCTAATATTTACCTCTATCTATCTGAGAGTGTATCTTCTTTTTTATTCCTAATGTTCTGCATTTAAGTTTTGTCTCCTTTTTTTCATTTAATTTCCAGAATCTTGCTTTTTATTTAATTGCTTTAAATAATTGGAGCTTATTTGTTTTTAAAAATCAATTTTACACTTGGGATTTCTTATCTATTATTTATTTAATATATAAATTACTGATTCCCACTTTCTTAATCATTATTCTTCTCTTATAAGCTCACTTATTTTAATTTTTTCCTGTGTGTAGAGTTCTAGCCCCATCTCATAACTATGGCTAATCAAAACTCTCATTAAAACTTTATTCTAAATAATTAGTAAGCATATATTTATTTCTATTTTTGTCTAGGAGTTATTGATTAAATCTCAAAATTAAAAAGTCATCTTGCTATTAATTTCTAGTGTTACTCTTCTGTGTCAGACAGCAAGGCCTATACAGATTTATAATTTGAGGAATTTATACCTTTTCTGACCTAGATTGCTATCAGCTTTTATAAATATTTTATAACTAATTTAGAAATGCTTATTTCCTGAGAGGTAGAAAGTTCAGTAAAGGTCTATTAAGTCAAGCTTATTAATTTTTGTTCACTTGATTTATCAAAGATTAGGAAAGGTACATTAAAGTTGTTCTGATTATTATTTTTTATTTATTTATACTATTTTTGTTTTATATTACTTAGTACAGGCATACTCATGACTGCATACTCATGACTTTGGATTATATTGTATGGATCTAACTTTAAGCTTAATCTTTCTTTTCCTTATACTCCACTTTGTCTAATATTCCTCTTGCCAACCCTGGCTTTGTTTTTCCATTTCTCTGATACAATTTCACCCATTCCCTTATGTTATGGGTTGAATTATGCCTCTCCCCAAATTCATGTGTTAATAACTTCGAGCATCTCAAAATGTGGCGTTATTTCAAAATAGGATTGTTGCAGTTGCAGATAGATGAGATGAGGTTATAATAGAGTACAATGGTCCCCTTATCCAATATTACTGGTCTCCTTATAAAAAAGGGACGTTTGGACACATATATGCACACAGAAAGAAAGCCATGTGAAGATGAAGGCAGAAATCAATGTGATGCATCTCCAAGCTAAGGAATGCCAAAGATTTCTAGCAAACCCCAGCAGCTAGGGGAGAGGCATGGATCACATTCTTGCTCTCAGCAGAATGTTGATCCAGAAGAAACCACCCCTGCCAACACCTTGATTTTGGACGTAAAACCGTCAGAACTGAGGCAATAAATTACTGTGGTTCAAGCCATCTACCTAGTGGGCTATGTTACAGCACCCGAGAAACTAACACACTTTATTTTGAGCCTTCCTGTTTATTTTTACTTTTGTGTACAACTCTTATGAATGGTATATAATTAATGAACTGAAGATTAATAAGGATAATGCAAGCCATAGGGTCACAGACAACCCCAAATCACTAACAAAATAAAGCTCCAGTGAAATTTTATTGTCCAGTTTGTCCAGTTAGTATTGATTAACCAGAGTTTAGATGAGTCATGATTAAAGTACCACAGGTAACTAGAACTCAGTAACTTCCCCAGTTAGTGTGTTACTTGGGTGCTCGCTTATTAATGCTGATTATTAGTCCTTCATAGTCAGGATAAGATGATACAAACCTTGAGGTGGAAAGAAACTCATATTCTCCTCACCCTGAATTCAGAGGGGCTTCTGTATGTTCACCTCAGATCCCCTGTCTTGAGAGGACCAGAAGCACTAATCAGATTTATGGTCTCCCCACCTTCTTACCTCCCATTGCTTTGTGGTTGAAATGACCTGGCATTTTAGGCCAAAGTTATTGGTATTACATTGTTCTTGTGTGTGTGTATATATATATATATATATATATATATATATATATATATATATATATGGGGGGTGTATACACACACACATGCATATACATTCTCTTTCAAAAAATGATATTAATGCTACGTGTTTCATAATTGTGTTAATATGACTTCTCTATGTTCAGGAATGCTACTCATGTTTCATGATTGTTTTACCTTTTGTAGAATCTGAGAAAATTTTTTTGTTGCCATCACACATGAATGATAAATATACTGGATACAGAATTTTCCTGTAACAATATTTTTATCCTGAGACCCCATAGTGATTTTACATTTTTCTGGCTTTTTGGGTTTGCACAGATGTCTGTTGCCCATCTTACATTTTATCCTTGTTGATAGCCCCTTTTTTTTGTTTGGATATTCACAGGATTTTTCGTTAATACTGGCAGTCAAAAAAGATTCACGAAATCTCATCAAATTGTGCATCTTGGTTATTAATTTAAGTTGTCACTCAGTGTGCCCTTTTACTTTAAACTTATGAGTTCTTCAATACAGGAAAATTTTCCTTTGTTCTACCTTGAGATATTTCTCCTCTTCAGTATTTCCTCTCATTCTGAGATTCCTGATATGCAGAATATCCTTTCTCCAATCAATACTTTTCCCTCAACTTTTAAATCTCTTTTTTCTTTCCTCTGAGTTCTTTGGAGAATATCTGGTTTGTGCTCTAAATTTTTGACATTGTTTTCTGCAGTATTCAATGCATTCAAATAAAAATTATTTTTTATAAATATTTATATCCCAAACTCCAACTCACTGTGAGTTTGGGATTCAAATGGATCATACTGATACCAATTTCTGCTTACATCTTTGACTTTGGCTTTCTGATATATGGAGCTTTACTTTCCTTTGAGCTTGGCTATAGATTTGTAAAGAAGCTCTGAGATTAACCTCTGGACTCGTCCTATCTGGCCCATATTGCTTTTATCCCATATAGTGTGGTCTACAAAGGGATGTTTGCATCTTGCTTCATGATCCTGATTATAGATCACAGCATTTGTGTTCTCTACTTGTTAAACCTAATAGTAAGTAGTACATCTCAGTTTATCTAACTGGAGATTATATTTCAAAGTGAATTTTAAACATCATAGTGTATAAAAGCTCTTCTTAAAGACCCAATGGAAGATGAATTCCTCGGTTGCTCGGTGCAGGGACACTTCCTGTGTGACATAAACAGCCTAGGGTCCAGATGCCTCCTGTGTGACATTATTAAATTCCTATGCCACCTTTTTACTCCTTAACATTTTCTCGGGAGGGCAACTTAATCCCTACAAATGTAATTCTGAGTAGCTAGCACTGCCACAAATAGAGAATTAATGCC
>ML107920.1:0-32723 GCA_003697995.1 Taxidea taxus jeffersonii | reverse complement strand
GGGGAGGTAAGGAAAGGGAAGGGTTTCAAAAGAACTTTCCTATGCTAAAGAGGACCTACAAGATACTGGACACCTTGCCATTGTCAAGTGAGGTGGTTTTACCTTCTAGCAAGGAATGAACATGAAGATGGTTGGAACAGGCATTCTTTTTTTTTCAAGGAGACTCGAGTTTGTTTGTTTTTTTTTAAACCCTTTGGAACGATCCCAAACTCCTCCACTAAATCTTTCCTACCCTGTGCTATTTGCCTTCCTTACTACTGGCAGATAACCTTTTTCTTGAAAGGGATACCTAAGTCTCAGTGTACCTAGACCAGAAATGAAAATGTCAGATTTATTCCTGATCAATCCAACTACATGACACGAAGGACAAAACAAACCTCGAGACCAATTCAAAAGGGTGTGGGGCTGAGAGGAGGAATTTCTCCAGTGGCTTCTGCTCACACTGCACACGTTCTGCCCCTGCATTCTGCTCCAGCTCCTTCCACCACAACATGGTCACTGAAGTACAGAGGCACCACCAAATGATGGACTGCAAAGACCCCCCTGAGCAAGCACAAGGCTCTGTACAGAGAAGAGGGAAGCAATGTGGACTTTCAGGATTTGCAGTCTATTCGGTCCTGGTTCTGCCACTAACTGGACCTGTCTCATTTCCTGTGAGAGTAGTTATACCTCCTCTTGCTCATTAACAGAGCAGGTAAGGGATCAAATCAGGGAACAGCTATGAAGGGCCTTTGTACATATCACTATCACCCAGCCTTGCACATCTCTAAACTGTACTGAAGACACTGTCATGATGACAATAAAATCTTCATGATTGTGAATACAGCAGACACAGAGGCTCTGGGGCTCACAATCCCACTGGCAGGGTCTTCCCCACGTAGAGCATAAATGTCTACAAGGTTGTTTATTAGGAGCCCTGTTGGTAACAGCAAAGGATGATAAGCCAGGCACCCATCCTTCACCAGGGCCCTGGTGACATCAAGTACATGGCTGACAGAGGCAGCAGGTACAAGCAACTGGGACAGATGCATGAGAGAGGCAGTCACTGCATTCCCTCTGAATATATTTATAACAGTTTGAACCAGGTGGGCACCTTCATGAATGAAACAATTCAGGAAAGAAGAGGGCGAATGTTCATTTACCTTTCATCTCCAGAAGGTGGCCTCCATCTCAGTCCCAAGATTCAGAATTTGACAATGACATTCTGTCTTCCATAGAAATGGCTTTATCAGCTGACTGATGCCATGGACTCAAGCAAAATATCCTGAGAGAGAGAGACACAGAGACAAGCTATCACTCAGTGAGATCGGAAAGCATCCCTGCAGAGCCCGCCCCAGGAGAAGAGCAGATGAGGATTTGGATGCTCTTCTTTGGGGCCCACCCCAGGAGAAGAGCAGATGAGGATTTGGATGCTCTTCTTTGGGGTCAGTGATTTTTCTGTAGACTCATGGGAGAAATCAGGCCTTTCATATTCCCTTCTTTTGTTTTTTTTCTTTTTAACTTAAAGCTGCTGGAACCAAAGTAAGTACAATCTATTTAATGATTTAATGGTGGAAATAAAGATCTTAGAAATAAAATGTCCCTTGGGGCACCTGGGTGGCTCAGTCGGTAAGCGTCTGCCTTTGGCTCAGGTCAGGATCTCAGGCTGCTGGAATCAGGCACTACATTGGACTCCCTGCTCAGCTGTAAGCCTGCTTTTCCCTCTCCCTCTGGCCCTCCCACTCATGCTTTCCCTCTCCAATAAGTAAATAAGTAAAATCTTTAAAAATTAAAATAAAATGTCCCATGATTGTACACAGGAAAGACAAGTGTTCTACATCAAAACATCAGATCTTAATGTTCCTCTTCTTAATATGCTTTTTCATGGTCAGGTACAAACTACTTAGGACTCAGCTAAAACTCAAAATACGAGATCATGATGAAATAATATTTTGCGTTCAGAATATGGGGCAGATAAACATCCAAACAAAATGAAATGAAATGAAATAAAATAAAATAAATCCATATTTCTTACCATGTTCACTTCATCTCCATCCTGTGTGAGTAAAAGCCTCTATGCTTATAAACTGACCTCACAGACAGTCTGCAGGAAAGGGAGGCATGAGCAAACATTGCTCAAAAAATGGACTTATTCAGCTCCAGGGTGGGGAGCTTGGATAAAGGAGATGGCGAATAAAAGAGGGGGAAAGGAAGATAAAATCTGTGTTCTACAGTCCTGTTGCTTAAAGCATGACTATCTTAAGAACAAAATTTGAGTAGCATTTAGAAACGCACTGCAAAGTGGTAGAGGAGTTCTGTGTCTATTGATTCTCCTAATAAATAATTTGAGCTTGTATTTTACAGGTTATCTTGTACTTTATGTTACTAGGAAATCATCTTTATTGTATGTTATAGAATATCGTCCATAACAGACTGGATATTGAAACAAAAACTTTAAAGATGCTCACCACACCTCATTTGGGAAGCACTCTGGACATGCCAGCCCATGCAGAGAAAGAAGGAAGGCAGGCTGCTGACATGCTGCCTGGGGGCACCCAGGTCCTCAGGGCTCCAAGGTGTTCCCTATCTCTGATTAGGAAATCTGCCTCAGGAGCCCGGGATGGAGGCTTCAGGCCTCTTAGGCAGGCCTGGCCCCATGTTCCTAAAGCTTGGGTTCACCCTTAGCTCAAAGTAAGTTCCATGTCCTTTATTGTCAGGGACCACCACTTTAAACTTTCTTTGCATTTCCTACAGAATCTACCCAGAGGCTCCATCTTTAGGGCCAGGATTCCCTGCATTCCCAAGGACTTGCAGTCATTTGGCTAATTTCCCAATCTGATTGAGACCAAGCATCCTCCCATCTCAAATCCTTCCACTGCCTCGATAGAAAGGGCTTGTAGAGCCTAATAGTGTTACTATCACTTTAATAAGGCCAAAAAGCTGATTCCTTACTTGGGCAGTTCACTGTAAAAGATATGAGAAATGGTTCTTAAACATATAAAAATTATCCCTAATTTCAGCCCCCAAATAAGAGGAATATAATAAAATAAATTTAAGATACCATTTTTCACATATCAGATGAACCACAATGAGAAGGTTCCTGTGTTGGTGAGGGTGTTGGGAAATGAGCACTTTCATACGCCACTGGAGAGAGTGAACACTGGAACTCTCTCTTTTGAAGAATGAACTCCTAAAACCTCAGGCCTCTGGGCTGATGAGGGACTCACTTGCCTCTGTTAATTCTGGGGGCCTTCTGCTCCTTAGAGAATCTTACAAAATGCTGGATGGAAGGGTTATGCCGGTAGCTAAGGGTTACTGCAGACCTAGAAGGGAAGAAAGGAGGCAGGTGAGGTGAGGTCAGTAGGTTCTGGCCCAGTTCTCAGGAACCAGGTCAAGGAGGACAATCAGCTACCTCCAACGGTCAACTGAGGCACATTTCATGCTCGATTACAAACCTCAGCAGACTCAGCCATCCGACTTAGTGCTCACATATATGGCCCCTCATCGTCCCACTCACCCCTCTCTGGTGGCCATTTTCTCTCTTTGCTCATGTGCCTAACTCTTCCCAGGACCCTGCAGAGCACAGAACCTCACCTCATACCTCACCTAGAAGACCTGCCACCATTTATTCCCTCAGCAAACTCACTGGCAAGAGCCAGTCAGACAACTCTGCTCGACCACAAGTTCTGTGTCCATAGGAAAGGAGATCCACAATTGTTTCTTAAAACTCACTTGAATGTGTACCTAAGCCTTTCCCCCGGCTCTGTATTAGGTACCAGTCCTTCCACATCCCTTAGGAAGGTCATAGTGGGAAAACCAGAAACCATTAAAACAATAGCTACAACTTAAAAAATGGTGCAGTAGCCTGAACTCTGGTCTACACAACCTAGAAAATGCTATGGTAGCCTCAACTCTCACCAGTCTATGCTACAAGGAACCAAATTTTAGTGTTCTAAACCAGGAGCTGAAGCGCAGACTACCAGTGAAGATCTTCTGCCAATGTAAGGAACCAGCCTTAGGAAAACAAGAAGTAGTGGAAGGAGCCTGGATCCCTAAGGCCATGTGAAGCCATTTTGGCCCTTGCCCTTCAATGGGTATCTTGGGAATTAATAAACAACCTTACCATTTAAACCAAATGGGAGACACCTGGGTGGCTCCATTGTTAAGCGGATGCTTTCGGCTCAGGTCATGATCCCAGAATCATGGGAGCAAGTCCCACATTGGGCTCCCTGCTCAGCGGGAAGTCTGCTTCTCCCTCTCCCACTCCCCATGCTTGTGCTCCCTCTATAGCTGTGTCTCTGTCAAATAAATAAATAAAATATTAAATTTTTTTTTAAACCAAATGTAGTTACTGACCAGATCTTGGTTTCAGCTCAGGTCACGATCTCAGGGTCCTGGCATCCAGCCTGGCGTAGACTTCAGGATTCTCTCTCCCTCTCTCCACAAATATCTGTTTAACTGGCACATGTATAAACTCACTAAATTGTTTGACAGGTGAATTGTGTATTATAATATTTTTTAAAAGCTGTTATAAGTGAAAACCCAACCCTCCAAAAATTTTTGTAGAAACTAATTTAATTTTCAAAATATTCTCACATTTACTAATGGCAAAAGATCATATTTTAAAACACCTAATTGTAAAAAACAAACAAACAAACAAACAAAAAACCCACCAATTGTATTAGAATTAAAAGGAACTTAAGATGATAGTTTTCCATTTAAGTGTATTGTTTAACGATGTCTAACACAGCAGATATTTCGTTCTTATCTACACGGTCAAAAAAAAAAAAAACCAAAACCCAAAACAAAACACAATCAATACATTGCTTAGTAAGTATACTCTTGAGCATTTCTTCTGAAGAAGGAAAAACATATGTTCACACCAAAACCTTTACATAAGTGTTTCTAGCAGCTTTATCTGATCTTAGCTCAAAACTGAAAACAACTAATACCCGTCAATGGGTGGATATTACAGCTGCAGTACATCCACAGCATGGAATACCACTTAAAAGTAAAAAGGGATTAACTACTAATACACACAATTTGAATGCACCTTAAAGAAATTATGATTAAGTGAAAAAAAAATCCACTCTTAAAGTGTAACATCTATATGATTCCATTTACAAAACCTTTTTGAAATGACAAAATCACCGAAGAGAGACCAGATGAGTGGTTGCCCAACAGGCTGGGAGCAGAGGAAAGGACTGTAAGGATTCTTGTGATGGACTTATTCTGTATCTTAACTGTGATGGTGACATTACAAGCTACATGTATGGTAACATTACCTACAACTAAATACGCATGCACACACTCTCTTTCTCTCTCATTTCCTCTACCTGACAATGCCACAGATAGGTCTAAGTAAAACTTGGGAATTTAAATAAAGTCTGGATTGTGTCAGTATCAATTTTCTGGATGTTACTGTTTCCTACAGTCATTCAAGACGTTATCACCAGGAAAAACAGGATAAAGGTTATAGGAGATGTGAGATGTCTCTAGTATTTCTTACAACTGCATGTAATCTACAAGTATTTCAAGATAAAGTTTTTTTAAGTTAAAAAAAATTCAACATAGTATATTTGCACTGCTACCTCCACAGAATACCAATAGCTCACATATTCTGAGGCTGCATCACGTTTTAAGTCTTGCAATATATGACTCTTTTTTTACGGGGTATAAACCTTCTGCACAGCAGACCAAAGAAAAGGGATTTCAATCAGTCATTAACTACTGATTCTGAAACACCAGAGAACAAACACAGGGAAGAAATTCAGCACCTAAAACTTCTACATCAAGCTGCAAAATAAAAAAAATTAAAAAAACAATCTCTAGAGGTGGATTTAAAATTTTAACCAAAAACCCCAGGTACAATGTCTTCAGTCAGAAAGGTATGGTACAGATGAAGCCATGCCTTCGAGATTGTAGGACACACAAAAGGCATACCCTTCATTATTAATTCCAAGTTTACCAAGTCAGTTCAAATCACCAACCTAGGTTCTTAGCACCTGGACACTTTCAACTCCCATCTGATAGGATACCTGGTTACTGGAGAGAATGATCACAATAAACTGCTTATACTTCAGTCTTTTGGGATCCCAATTTCATCTTCATCTCTCAACTCCACATAAAGCATGCAAAGCTATCCCCTTTCCATCTGGTGACCTACTGATGGCACCCAGTAAGTCTTCAAATGCAATGGACAGCTGCAAGAAAGAGGAGGGCTGAGAGCAAAGGTTTCCAGAAGCCTTCCTTTCCATTTCAAAGTAAAAAGCAACAGTAAAGGAGCCATCTGAAAACTGTAAAGTCCTTACATTACCTGACACTTATAAAAGAAAGAAAAACAAGATGGGCACATACTGTGGTCCTTTTGCTCCTTGAAATTACAGGTAACAAGACAAAGGACAGAAAACTTGAGAAGAGACTATAAAGGCACCAAAAGAAAGGAACACCAGAGTTCAAATTACAACTCAGGGAACAGTGTCCAGAAGATTAAACCTTCTTAACATTCCAACACGTTAACAAACAGAGAAGGATTTCAACCAGCTAACAAACATACAAAAAGAAGTTTACACTTCTGGATAAGGGAAATGTACAGTAAATGAATGAAATACCATTTACCACCCTCCCATGTTCCACTCTTTTTTCTAGACCTGAAACTTGATAACTCCAACTATTGGTATTCTACAAGAAAACTGGAATTCTGCTGTTTATGCAAACTAGATCCAGTATCAACATGGCTGTATCTCACACAATGCTAAGTCAAAACAACAACAACAACAATAACCACAACAACAACTAAAAACAAGGTGCGAAAACATATGTAAAGTACACCATTTAGACAGATTTTCCAAACTAAGAGAAAGGTTTATACTGATAATGAATTTATACAAACATGTACCGCAAAATAGGGAAATGTGCAAAGGAATGCTATAGATCTCCTTCAGTAATAGTGGTTGGGAAAAGCACTGAGGGAGAAAAAGTCAGAAGACATGCTCACTGTTTCAATTCCTACAAAATGTTCACTGAATATTTGAATCAAAACCATCCAAATCAAATGTAGAAAAAAATTTAACATTTCTTAAATTTAGGGGATAAGTATTACTTTGTGTTTTTCTATTAGTTTAAAAGATTATGTTTTTTCAAAGGTTTTAAAACGGGAAAGTACATTAAGTCAAAGGAAAAAAGGAGATGCAAATTTGACCAGGAATCAAGAACAGACATCATTACAAGTCTTATGGGTATTAAAAGGATAAGGGAAACTTAAAATTT
The DNA here is from genome assembly GCA_003697995.1 of Taxidea taxus jeffersonii. Taxonomy (NCBI): domain Eukaryota; kingdom Metazoa; phylum Chordata; class Mammalia; order Carnivora; family Mustelidae; genus Taxidea; species Taxidea taxus. The sequence goes on along the minus strand of ML107920.1, from coordinate 25,475 downwards.
GTGTATGTGAAAGCTTCCTGATGTCTCAAAGAATTTTTCCAATTACCAAAGGTTACCTAAGGATAGGTAATGTAAACAGACCTATATATATTTAAAAAACTGATTTGTACTTAAAGACTTCAACAATTAAAACAACAAAACCAAAATAATACCCCTAACCCAGATGGCTTCTTTGGTGAATTTCTACCAAAAATTTAAGAAAGAATTCTACACCAATTCTTGCTTCCAAAAAGAACACTTTTCAACTCAGTGTTATGAAGTCACCATTGCCAGAACACCAAAAATAAAGATAACACAAGAGAACTATTGATCTCTCTCAAGAATATGGAACCAAAACTCCTTAAGAAATTAGAAAATTGAATCCAGCAATACCTAAAAAGGATAACATAACATATAATGAACAACTGAGTTTGTACCATGAGTGCAAAATTGCTTCATATCTGAAAAATCAAAATGGAAAAACTAAAATAAATACAATATTATTTACATGTTACCCACAACTGGAAATAGAACATGAAGTACAATTTAACAATAGCATAAAAAAATTGCCTATTCAGGGATAAATGTAACAAAACATGTACAAGATTTGTATGCTACAATATACAAAACACTGATGAGAGAACCAAAGACTTAACTGAGTAAGAGATATACCATGCTTGTAGATGAGAAAACTTATTAATGTTAAAATCAGTTTTCCTCAAAATGACCTGTAGTTATGATACCCAACACAGCCGCCACCAGTAACATGGCTATTTACATTTGCGTTTAATTTAAATCACATAAAATTTAGAATTTGTTTCCTCAATTTCACTAACCACTTTTCAAGTGGTCAAGTCACATGTTGTCAGTCACTACCACACTGGACAGTGTAGATGGGAAACATTACCCTCATTTTAAAGAAGTTCTTATTCCTGGGATGCCTGGGTAACTCAGTTGGTTGAGTGGCTGCCTTCAGCTTGGGTCATGATCCCGGCGTCCTGGGATTGAGTCCCAAATCGGGCTCCTTGCTCAGCAGGGAGCCTGCTTCTCCCTCTGCTTCTACCTGCCACTCTGACTGCCTGTGCTCACTCTCTCTGACAAATAAATAAATAAATAAATCTTTAAAAAAAAAAGAAGAAGTTCTTATTGCTACTGGACAGTGCTAGTTACAGAGACCATGCAATCCAGTTAAAATCTCACCAAATTTCACAGAAATGAGGATGGAAAAAGAGGACCTCATATACTCTAAATCAATCAATAAGTAAGTAAGTGAGTAAGTAAGCAATTTTTTAAAATTCTGAAGAAGTAGTACTAAGCTGAGGGACTGATGTTACTGGATTTCATGATGTGTGATGAATGTTAACAGTATTTAAAGATGGTGTGGTATTGGCAAAAACACAAAGTCCAGATATATATACACATATACATAGGATCATTTGATTTTTTAAAAAATATTTTATTTATTTATTTGAGAGACAGAGAGAACAAGAGAGAGAAGGTCAGAGGGAGAAGCAGACTCCCCATGGAATTGGGAGCCCAATGCAGTACTCAATCCCGGGACTCCGGGATCATGACCTGAGCCAAAGGCAGTCGCTAAAACAACTGAGCCACTCAGGCACCCGGATCATTTGATTTTGAACAAAGATAGCAATGTAACTCATTAGAGAAAGGAGAGTCTTTCAATAAATGGTACAGAAAAAGGTGGGATGTCCATACATAAAAATTAAGAACTTCAATCCATATTCTTATCCCTATATCAGAATGAGCTCAAAATGGTTTATACACCTAATTGTAAAACCTCAAAGTTATTATAAAACTTCTGAGAATACATAAAGGAAAATCTTTAGGACCCCCGTCTATGCAAAGATTCCTTGGGTAAAACATAAAAAGCATAAGCTGCAAAAGAAAAAAATACGCATATTGAGTTTCAAAAAATTAAAAATCTCCATTTAAAGACAACATTTCCCCAGTTTTGAGAAATAATTGACACATATCACTATAAAAGTTTAAGGTGTACAGCATGGAGGTTTGATTTGTATATATCATAAAATGATTACCACAAGTTTGGAACAGCCATCATCTCATATAAATACAATAAAAAGGAAAAAAAGTTCTCCTTGTGGTAAAAACTCTCAGAATGCATTCCTTTAACAACTTTCCTATATGACATACAACAGACTTATGGTCATGATGCTGTACATTTCATCCTTAGTACTTATTTATAGCTTGGCATTTGTGCCTTTTGACTGCCTTCCTCAAATTCCTTCTCCCACTGAAAGACACCATTAAGAAAATGAAAAGCCAATGACCAGGAGAGAAAATATGCAAAATACGTTATCTAATAAACTGTTATTTGGAATATATGAAAACTTATATGAAAGCTGAGTAATATACTCAATGGCCAAAACAAAACAAAACAAAACAAACCTGAAGTCATTTCCCCAGAGATATATGGATGACTTACATAAAAACACATGAAAAGATGGGGTGCCTGGGTAGCTCAGTGGGTTAAAGCCTCTGCCTTTGGCTCAGGTCACGATCCTAGGGTCCTGGGATCAAGCCCCATATCAGGCTCTCCACTCAGCAGGGAGACTGCTTCCCCTTCTCTGTTTCTGCCTGCCTCTCTACCTACTTGGCATCTCTGTTAAATAAATAAAATCTTTAAAAAACACATGAAAAGAGACTTATCATTAGTCATTAAGGCAATGCAACTTAAGACTACAATGATAGACCACTAAAATCTACTATACTGGTATTACAAAAAAGACAAAGAACTGGCAATGTCAAATACTGAGGATGCACAGACAGGGAAGTCTACACTGTTGATGATGAAAAGACAAAATATACTCTTGGGGATGATGCAAATATTATTCTTGATTGTAATTACAGGGTTAATAAGTTCATAAAAATTTACAGACCTGTACACCAAGAAGGATTAATCTTACTGTATATGGATACCTCAGTACATCTGACCTTAAAAAATCATAATTTTCTTAAGTATTTTCTTTAAAATATTTTAACATTTCAGTTTTCCAAACTCCATTAAAACTTCTCTAACAATTCCTCTCATCATATACTTCTAAATGTGCTAAATGAGGAAAGCCTCACATAACCATACTGATCAAACCTCAACTCCAAAGACAACCAAATGTTCCTTTGACTAGATAATCTAATATTTCCAATGCATAGTATTGTAGAGCTAATCACATAACCTTCAAAAAGGATAAAAGCATGTAAAGCATTCCACCTCTGCCAAAGTACTACAGGAGCTCCATAATCATCTATGAAGAAAATCATCCAAGAAGAATAACCAAATGAAAGGGGTCTAAAAACAAAGGAAATCTTAACGAGTGTTATGCATGTGATGGTAACAACAAATCGTCACCCACATTCATACATCTCTCCCACTGGGAGACATTAAGTGCACAGACAAATCAAGGGAAAGCTAATTCACATCATGAATCCCCTCATATCAAATTTCCCTGCCATGCAAACCAAAACACAGGACTTCCTATGACAACACCCAAGTATTGGAAGTCTATCATAGTTCAGACTGTAAAGGGAAGTATTTCACAGAAGTGCTTTACAAAGAAATGAGAGCTGGAAATTGAGAAGAAACAGTTCTTATTTCATTATGAAATACACACGTGCCTCCCACAGTTCTGAATCTTCAATGTAAAGAAACCGTAAAATCTAAGGCATAAGAGCACTCATACTGCAGCGTACAGAGGAATGTCTCTTATCATCTTCTTAATGCTTGGTCTGTCAGAAAGGTGATACAACTTGGCAGAAGAGCACAAAACTAGTCCAGAAGTCTAGTCCAGGTTCTACTACTAGTAAACTGTTTCATGACTTGGGGGCCAGTCACTTAAGCTCACTGGATTCTAGTTTTCCTGGATGTAATGACTGGATAAAATTATCTCTAAAGTCCATTCTAAAGCAATTTTTCCATGGAGGAAAAACAGTAGCCCAGGGCAATTCAAAGAATTCTAGCTCTTCTTGGCCAGCTACAACTATAGTCATTATGAATGTGGATTGAACATTAGTTTATTTTATAAAAATGTTCCTCATTTATTTCCCAATAGCCTATAGGCTTTAAGTAGGAAGCACAGTGCTGCTCAACAAACCCTATGCACAAGAAACATGTAGAAAACAACATCAAGGGCTATCATAAACTGCTAAAAGCCAGGGATAAAGAGAAATCTTAAAAAACACCTAAGACACACTTTGTAGACAAAGTAAAAATGGGGTGGGGATGGCAGCAGGTTACTCATTTGAAATAATGAAACCCAGAAAACAATGGAACACCACCTTTAAGGTACTGAAAGAAATAAACTGAACCCAGAATTCTATACCCACTGAAAACATCTTTCAAAACAAGGACAGAAACCAGAAGCCTCACACACCGTTGGCAATACAAAATGGTGCAGCCACTTTGGAAAACAGCCTACACTTCAAAATGTTAAAGAGTTACCATTTGTCCCAGGGATTCCAAGTCTAAGCCTATATCCCAGAGAAATCAAAACATGTATTCATACAAAAATGTGTACACTAATGTTCATGGCAGTATTATTAATTAATAGACAAAAGGTGGTTTACCTATACAATGGAATATTATCTGGCTATTAACAGCAGTATGTCCTGATACATGCTACAACATATATGTTTCCAAGGTGAGCCTTAGAAACATGATGGTAGTAAAAGGACCCAGTCACAAGAGACACATGTCATCTGATTCCATTTATACAAAATACCCAGAACCCCGAATCTTTAGAGAGAGAGTTTATCAGGGGTTCCCTAGGACTGGGGATGGCTGTGTGCACTGGGAGTGGGGGCACGCTGAAGGGTGACAGGGAAAAACCAGGGGATTCCTTTTGAGGGTGATGAAATGAGGCCACAGTTCATAATTCTGCCAATATACTAAAGACCAATGAACAGCACACTTTAAATAGATGAACTATATTATATATGCATTGTATCCTCAAAAAGCTGTTATCAGAAGAAAAGCAAAATAAAAACTGAGAAATAAAAAAACAGAAGAATTAATCACTGGCAGACCCAAACTATAAGAATGTTACAGGAAGGGGCACCTGGGTGGCTCAGTTGGTTAACCCCTGCCTTCGGCTCAGGTCATGATCTCAGGGTCCTCGGATTGAGCCCCGCATCGGGCTCTCTACTCAGCAGGGAACCTGCCTCCCCCTGTCTCTCAGCCTGCTGTTGCAGCTGGCAGGACAACACGACCAGGGTTGAGAGGGTAAGAGGATGGTGAGACGATGACGAGACACAAAGAGATGGGGACAGGAGGGGCAAGGTGGATGATGTCCAAGCAATGCCAATTTTATTCTCGGCTGTGAGGCATAATATAGCTAACAGCAACAATCATAAGGAAGTGTCTATTTTTAGCTGTTTACTACAAAGTTTTTCAGCACACACAAAAACCCCTCAAGCTTCCCTATTATCTATTTCCCAAGGACTAATAGCAGATCCTCTGAAGCCAGTGGCCTTGGTCTTCAGATAACTCCTTAACCAGCTTCACTAACTTCAAAGTGGCTCAAGACATAGTTTATGATTCATGCAAGAACAGCACAATCCCACAATGAATTACTGACCAGACCTGTTTTGCCCATTCCAGAGAAGCACATACAGGCAACCACGTCAGCGAGTCTTAGGATCCATAGCTCAGGTCCTTTCTCAAGTGCTACTCAACTTTTCCACCCACAGGGCTATTAAACCCTGGGCTTCCAGGAGGCTCGAGTTGGGGCCTGGTTTGGTCTCTTGACTCCAGCCTAGTCCATGGCTGCCTACAGCCTGCCTCTCTGCCTACTTGTGATCCCTCTCTGTGTGTCAAATATATAAATAAAATCTTAAAGAAAGAATGTTATAGGAAGTCCTTCAGGCAGAAGGAAAACATTACCACATGGAAATCTGTCTCTACACAAAGTAATGAAGATCAACATAAGTGGTAGGTATGTGGAAAAATAGAAAAGATTTCTTCTATTATATTTTGCAATCTCTTTAAGATAACTGACTGTATAAAAATTCTCTTATAGAGGATTACAACAGTACTAACAGCAGAAAGGCTAGGTACAGAAAAGTAGCAGCATACTTGTACTCTTATACTACAGATGACCTTTGAACAACACAGTTTGAACTGTGTGGGTCCAATTACAGTGGATTTCTTTTCAAAAAATACATGGTACAAAAATATTGTAAATGTATTTTCTCTTCCTTATGATTTTCATAGTATTTTCTTTTCTCCCTTACTTCACCACATTATACACCGTATAATATATACAGCATACATAATATGCTAACAGACTGCTTATGGTACTTCTTGTAAACACTAGGCTGGAAGTATGTAAGTTCTGGGGGACTTGTAAGTTATATTTGGATTTCAACTATATATGGGGCTGGCACCCCTAATCCCCAAGTTGTTCAATGGTCACCTGGATATGGAAAGGAGTGTATCTCTTGAAGATAATCTTAGATATATACTAAAGATGTATACTAGACAAACAACTAAAACCAGAGAGTTACAACTAAGAAGAAATTATATAAACTGGATTAAAAAAAACCAACTCAACCAAGCCAAAGGCAGTAGAAGAAAGAAGGAAAGAGGATGGGTGTGAAAAACAAGAAACAAATGGCAAGACAAGTTTAAAACAAATCATATCAATAATCACAATAACCGAAAATGGTCTTTTTAAAAGGGCAAAGACTACAATATTTACAAAAAAGAAACCCAGATATATCTGCATGTAAGAAATCCACGTCAAATACCAAAGCTTCTGCATAGCAAAGGAAATGGCCAACAAAACAAAGATGCAAACCACGGAATGGGAGAATATATTTGCAAATGACTGTACAGAGAAATGGCTGATATCCAGGATCTATAAAGAACTTCTCAAACACAACACACACAAAAGAGGTAATCATGTCAAAAAATGGGCAGAATACATGAACAGACAATTCTCCAATGAAGACATACAAATGGCTATCAGACTCATGAAAAAATGTTCATCATCACTTGCCATCAGGGATATTCAAATTAAAACCACATTGAGATACCCCCTTACACCAGTTAGAATGGCCAAAATTAGCAAGACAGGAAACAATGTGTGTTGGAAAGGATGTGGAGAAAGGAGAACCCTCTTACACTCTACACTTGCAATGCAAGTTAGTGCAACCACTTTGGAAAATAGTGTGGAGACTCCTTAAGAAATTAAAAATAGAACTTCCATGTGGCCCTGCAATTGCCCTACTGGGTATTTACCCCAAAGATACAGACGTAGTGAAAAGAAGGGCCATCTGTACCGCAATGTTCATAGCAGCAATGGCCACAGTCGCCAAACTGTGGAAAGAACCAAGATGCCATTCAACAGATGAATGGATAAGGAAGATGTGGTCCATATACACTGTAGAGTATAATGCCTCCATCAGAAAGGATGAATACCCAACTTTTGTATCAACATGGACGGGACTGGAAGAGATTATGCTGAATGAATAAGTCAAGCAGGGGTGCCTGGGTGGCTCAGTGGGTTAAAGCCTCTGCCTTCGGCTCAGGTCATGGTCCCAGAGTCCTGGGATCAAGCCCCGCATCAGGCTCTCTGCTCTGCGGGGAGCCTGCTTCCCCCTCTCTCTCTGTCTCTGTCTGACTCTCTGCCTACTTGTGATCTCTGACTGTCAGGTAAATAAATAAAGTCTTAAAAAAAAAACCTCTCAAGATTCCACCAAGTAAATAATAAATGAAATTTAGAAAAAAAATAAATAAGTCAAGCAGAGAGAGTCAATTATCATATGGTCTCACTTATTTGTGGAGCATAAGAAATAACATGGAGGACATGGGGAGATGGAGAGAAGGTAGTTGAGGGAAATTGGAGGGGGAGATGAACTATGAGAGACTATGGACTCTGAAAAACAATCTGAGGGTTTTGAAGCAGCATGGGGTGGGAGGTTGGGGTAGCCTGGTGGTGGGTATTATGGAGGGCATGTATTGTATGGATAATACATACAATGTGGTGCATAAACAATGAATTCTGTTACACTGAAAAGAAATTAAATTTAAAAAAAAAGAAATCCACATCAAATAAAAGACACAAATATGGAAAATGGTACACCATGCTAACCCTATTCATTTACTCAATCTACTTAATACAAAACAAAGTAGTATCAGAGCAAACAAATTATATGATAAAGGTGATTTCATAATGACAAAGGGCTCAATTCCTCAAGACATAATTCTACATGCTTAATCCACCTAATAAGCAGAAGAATTAAATTAGAAGTAAAAAACAGCATGATAACTGGAAAATCCTCACATATTTGGAAAAGAAACAACAATTCAAAATAAAGCATCAGCCAAAGGAGAAAGGGACAATCAGAAAATAGTTTGATCCAAATGAAAATGAATTCATTATAAAATTTTATGGATTGTAACTAAAGCAGTATTTCAGAAGTTAATTTATAGCATCAAATGCCTATACATGAAAAAAAAAAGTCCTCAAATCAATTACCACACTGATACTTTAGGAAACTAGGAATAGAAGAGCAAATGACACTCAAAATAAACAAAAGAAAGACCAGATCTGAAATCAAGGCAGAACAAGATAAACAAAGAAAAAAACAATAAAATCAAAATCTTGTTGAGAAAAATAAAATCAGAAAGACACAAATCATCAATAAGGAATAAGAATGGGGACATCTCAATAGCTGCTACAGGAATTAAAATAAATGTACAAGAATGTACAAGGCAGCTGCTACAGGTATTAAAAAGGATGATATAGGAATATTATCAGCACCTTTACTTCAATAAAATGGGCAAATTCCTACATTTCTTGAAAGGCACAAAGTGCCAAAACTCATTCAAGACAAAACAAATAATCTAAATATCTCTATACACTTACGGAAATTTAATTTGTAGTTAAAACCTCCATAAGGAAAACTCTAGGCCCAGATGGCTTCACTGGTGAATTCTAACAAACGCTTAAAAAGAAATAATACCAATTCTATCCAAACTCTTCCAGTAAAATGAGGAGAAGAAAAATGATGCATTCCCAACTTATTCTAGGAGAGCCACATCAGTCTAAATACAAAACCAAGTATACTGCCAGAAAGCTAGACCAATCTGACAGACAGAGACAGAGATAAGGAGAGAGCATGAGCACAGAAGATAGTTGGAGAAGCAGGCTCCCTGATGCAGGACTCCATCCCAAGATGCTGGAATCATGACCTGAGCTCAAGGCAGACACTTAACAGACTGAGTCGCCCAGGCATCCCAGATGCAAATACTCTTTAAAAAGAAAATAATGTAACTCAGATTACTGCCAAGAGAATACATAGTGGGATTTTCCCCAGGAGTGAAAGGCTGGTTTAGATTTCCAAAAATCAACAAATGTGATTCAGCAATAAATATGAAAAACTGTATGACTGTCTTAAAAGATGCAGGAGATGCAGAACAGGGAAATGTATTTGACAAATCCAACATCTATTCCTTAATTAAAAACTCTTAGCAAACTAGAAGAGATCTTCCTCAACCTACCAAAAACTACAACTCATACCATACTTCATGATAAAAGACTCGATGCTTTACTCCATTAAAACCCAAGAACAATGCAAAGATGTCAATGCTTTACTACTTTTATTCAACACTGTTCTGTAGAGTTAAACCATGTAGTAGGTAAGAAGAGAAAAATAAAAGGCATCCAAATTGGAAAAGTAAAAACTGTCTTAACTCATAGATAAGATCATCGATGGAAAAAAAAAAACTGAAAAATCTTCAGAAGACTACTGGAATAGGTAAGTTTAGCAAAAATGCAGTACAAGACATACAAAAATAACTATTTGTAAAAATCAGCTAAGAACAACCAGAAATGGAAATCTTTAAAATAGAAATATTTGTAGAGCATCAAAAACGTGAACAGTTTGTGACAAATTTGACACAAGAGATGCACAATTGGTTTATTAAAACCCACAAAACACTGCTGAGAGAAGACCCAACTAAAGAGGAGACCCAAAGAGGAGACACCATTTTCAGGGATTTGAACACTGAATCTAATCCGGTTAAGATGTCAGTTTTCTACAAATTCAATGAAGTCCAATAAAAAGCCCTGCAGGCTTTTTTGTAGAAATTGACAAGGTGGGGACACCTGGGTGGTCAGTCATGGAAGCGTGTGTCTTCAGCTCAGGTCATGATACAGGGTCCTGGGACTGGGTCCTGCATTGGGCTCCTTGCTCAGTTGGGAGCCTAATTCTCCCTTTGCCTGCGTCTCTCAGACAAATAAGTAAAAATCTTTAAAAAATTAAATTAAAAATTTAAAAAAATTAAAAATTGACAGGGTGATCATAAAACTTATATGCAAATACAAAGGATCTAGTTGAAGAGGCAAAGTGACTTTTAAAATAAACATTAGTAGTGTTATACTCCCTGATTTCAAGACCTTAAAAAACAACACTAAGACAGTATAGTACCAGTGTAAAGACTAAACACATTGACAGAACAAGATAGAGTACAAAAACAACATCAACTACACAGCCCATTGATTTTCAACAAGATGCCAAGGCAATTCAATGAAGAAAGAATAATATTTCCAATAAATGATGCCAGAATAATAGGATGGCCATATTAAAAAAAGGAAAAAAAAAGAAAAGAAAGAAAGAAAGAACCCAAAACCAGCTTACCTCACCCTTACCTCACACTGATTTAAAGAAACCAAAGGAAAACCCAAAAAGTACATACTGTAGAATCACAGTTACACAAAATTCAAGAAAATGCAAACTAATCTGTAGTTACAGAAAGCAGATCAGTGGTTGATTGGGGATAGAGAAGGGTAGGAGGAATTACCAAAGGGCAAGAGAAAATTTTGGGGGCTGACAAAAAGGACAATTATCTTCTCTGTGGTGGTTTTCCAGGTTATTCTTTCAAAGTGAGTATCTTACAGGCCAATTATATTTTAATAGAGCTAAAAAAAATTAAACCCTGATAACAAGATGTTCTTTTTTCCCCAATTACAATAGTTTTTTTTTAGTTTTTTTGAGAAGATTAAGTAATGCAGAGATAGAGAAATGATGCATTACTGTATAAATTAATCTACATGTTTTACTGTTCATTTTTTTTTAATTAGGAGATGAATTCTAGTTGTTTAGTTCTGTTTGAGAATGTATTCTAGAAATTCTACAAATACATCACTTTTTGGTGGAGCAAAGTATTTTCTCACTAGCTTTTAAGTATTTTCAAAATGCTTTATCTTCATTCCTAGTAATTTTTAAAAATTTCTTATTTATTCATTTGACAGAGAGAGGCAGGTAGGCAGAGAGGCAGGCAGAGAGGGAGAGAGAGGAGGAAGCAGGCTCCCTCTGAGCAGAGAGCCCGACATGGGACTTGATCCCAGGACCCTGAGATCATGACCCGAGCTGAAGGCAGAGGCTTTAACCCACTGAGCCACCCAGGTGACCCCATTCCTAGTAATTTTTTTTAAATATTTTATTTATTTATTTGAGAGAGAGACAGTGAGAGAGAGTCTGAGCCAGGAGAAGGTCAGAGGGAGAAGCAGACTCCCCATGGAGCTGGGAGCCCGATGTGGGACTCGATCCCTGGACTCTGGGATCATGACCTGAGCCGAAAGTGGTTGCTTAACCAACTGAGCCACCCAAGTGCCCCTCCTAGTAATTTTAATTGGCAATAGAGCCTAACATTTTAGCTGTAATTTTTGGACCGATACAGTAATTACCATTACACACACACATACAAAACACACGCCACAAATTATAACATGCATCTTTTCAGAAACAATCTGTACCATCAGGGTTTCACCAGGTTTCATAAAGTGGTTTTCCTGATGGCTGGAAGAATTCAAAAATCTAACTTCTTTGAAACTTTATGTAATTTGGGGGGGTCACTGTGCTCTTATATTCCCTAGAGCAGAGTAAAATCTTACTCTTCTTCCTGATTTCCACACCAGTATCTGGTCCAGCAAAAAACACGGCCAGGCTAAGTTTAGAGATCAATATTCTAGTTGGCTCTTTCTTGCTTCATAGCATCTGACAGTTTTTGTGGGGCTGGACACAGGGAGACGTGGGAATCCTTTTCACCACTTTTGAATCCCTGAGTCTTGAAAAGCAAGAGGTAAGGGAAGAAAAGGAAAGCAACTATCACCTGACAGAAGCCTTCTCTTTTAAAATTCCAGGGATTGGGCTGGTTTGTTAGAGCTGGGGCTGAGTAGCAATGAAAAGGTTTAAACTAATGATTAAAATGAATTTCCGGGTTACATCAACAAAGTCTAAATCATAGAAATTTGAGTGGAAAATGGCACAAACTGCTCTGCATTCATCAGCTGTTCTTTGCTGCAAAGCAGAGGAAGACAACAAGATTTGTTTCTTGATTGTAAAGTGGCAAGACTTAAAAACGTGTTCATCCATATACAATAAACAGTATTCCACAATTTAATACAAATATCTGCCAAACCGAAAGTCAAATTATAATCCTCCAGAATGGACCTATAGAAAAAGCCTGATTTATCTGCTAACTACAAATATTCTTACTCAAAAGGACAATCCATTAGCCCAAAAGCCTGTTCTTTAAAGGAAAGAAAAAAATGTATTAAAAAAAAAACAATAAAACCTCATCTGTACCTTACTTTATACAATCTAGATGGATTTGCTCAATTGCATAAAGGTAAGAGAGTGTTTTATGATGAAAGACTAAGTAGCAGATACCACCCATGAATGCCAACTTGTAAGTTTACCTCACACCTCTTTCCTCAAAAATCTGATTTGTTTGCACTAGGGTTAGAAAAGTTAAAATGACACAAAAATAGTCCAGATATATCTGTCATTATGTTAGAATTTCAAAGATTTTCCACCACTGTTGAGAGCCCTGTGCCTAGAAAGAGTTAAGCTGATTGAGCAATGGTTCTCAGCGCTCTTTCAACCAGGGCTGCCAGATGTCCTCTTAAGACAGACACCGTGGCTCCTCTTGTTTTGACTGGTAGAGGAACAAGATTTGTGGTTTGGTTGCTTTCCCACAGCAGCTGTGTGCACTGTTACAGAATTGCAAGGACAACATTAGCCAAAAGATATCTTGTCTAAGTTCTGTTCTGAAACTGTACTGAAAAGTCTGTAAACAAGAATGCTGAGGCTTGGCAGTACCTGCTTGTAGCTGAAGTAAAGAGGCATAAATAGTTTTCGCAATAAATTCTCTGTGGCACTTTGTGGATAATAATCCTGGTGTCCCTCTCATTCTTGTTCATTCCCTTTCCCCTCTACCCTGTTGTCAGTTGTTGCGCCGGTCACAACACACCACTTCAACATACTATTGCTAAGACTTTGAAGAAAACTACCATAAATTTAAATTTCACTGTATAGAGAAGACACCTGAGAAAGTAAAGAGTTACAAATACAACCCTCATTTCTAAAACATCATTTCTATAAAACTAGAGGGCCTGGATAAAGTAAGGAGGAATGGGAAAAAATAATTAGACCTATTGACCTATTTGCTTGACAAAAATCAATGAACTGGAAACAAAGCAAGCTTCTGGTGCTTGTAAAATGAAACTGAAAAGTAAAGATTATACTGGTCACTGGGAAGAACAAAACAAATATCCTGATACAATCTTCTGAGCATGTTATGAATAAAATCAATTCTGAAAATACACCTTTCAAAACCACAAGAGGATCACAATGATTCAAGTTACCATTAGCTGGTTTAACAAATACGATTAAGTCCAACACTAAATTTACCAAAAGTTCCCCAGTTAGGGATCAACATGTTGCTGTGTACTAAATTTACTCATGTTTGTATAGGGAATTTCCTGTTTGCAAATGTTTTTACATTTACGCATGGATTTTGTAAGGTTGCATGTAAATCTCTTAGGAAGCCAACTTGCAGTTCAACATTGGTCTCTCTTTTCACTGAGAATTGATATATTCTCAAATGTTGTGTTCTATCAATTAAATGCTTATTAAGAGTTACCCAATTTAAAATGTCACAAATTCTTATTGACCTGAACATTCCAAATCATCAGATATATCTTCTCTCATGAAATTCATTATTAGATCAATGACTTGGAAATACTGATATACAGGGGCACCTGGATGGCTCAGTTGGTTAAGCATCTCCCTTTGGCCTAGGTCATGAACCCAGGGTTCTGGAATTGAGCCCCACATCAGACTACCTGTTGGACGGGGAGCCAGCTTTTGCCTCTCCCTACCACCCCCTCAACCTTGCCCCCACACCTTGTGTGTGCTTAATTCCAGGTGCACAGGCATTCTCTGTCAAGTAAACAAATGAAATCCAAAGAAAAAAGAAGATAAAATAGACAACTAAGAGGCTTCATTTATAATACGGTACCAACTGAAAGGGAAAGATCACCTAGGACTTCAATCCTGAAAAATAACAGATAAATACCAGTATCTAAATTACTAATAGTTCAAAGGATTGTCCAGCCCACCTCTTGAAAATCCCTTGCTAAGGAAGGGAATCCCTGCCTTTCTGAGTCCTATTCAGCTGTAAAATTTCCAAGAAAAACAGAGACTTCATGATTTTGTCAATTGGAATCCTTTTCCTCCTTAAGTCATACTGTATCTAGACATCAGTCTGGTCACTCTTCTACAAATTGTTTCAAGATAGCTCTGTTTCTAAAACCTTAAGCCAGCAAGCACAGAACAAAATAGAATGTAAGAGAAAGGCATTTTCTAGTTCTCCTGAGGGGACCCTTTTTAAAACAGACACTGGTTGAGAAGATTTCTATCTTGCAATAAATTGTTGCCTCAGCTGTGAGCATAGGAGCAGGTATGAACTTGAAAGGGCAATGATAAAGAGACCTAATGTTAAGAAACTATGCAAAGGGATGCCCTGGTGGCTCAGTCAGTTAAGCCACTGTCTTGGGCTCAGGTCATGATCCCAAGGTCCTGGAAAGGAGTCCAGCATTGAACTCCTTGCTCTGTGAGGAGCCTACTTCTCCCTCTGCCTCTGCCTGCAACTCTGCCTGCTTGTGCTCTCTCTCTCTCTGACAAATAAATAAATTAAAAACCAAAAAAAAAAAGAAAGGAAGTGAGAGACTATGAAAAGAGGGGCACTTGGGTGGCTCAGTCCTTCAGCCTCTGCCTTCTGTATCGGGCTCCCTGGTTGGCAGGAAGGCTGCTTCTTCCTCTCCCACTCCCCCTGCTTGTATCCCTTCTCTCAACGTCATTCTCTGTGTCAAATAAATAAATAAAAAATATTTTAAAAAAGAGGCTATACAAAGAGCAAAATTAAAAACTAAATAGAGGAAGTAAATGAATGTTGGCAATATTTTCAAGTCACTCACCAAGTGTTTTTTAAAATTTTTAATAGACGTACCCTATTTGCAGAAAAAAACTGACCAATATAGGATGGACACCTGGGTGGCTCAGTTGGTTAAGCGGCTGCCTTTGGCTCAGGTCATGATCCCAGCATCCTGGGATCGAGTCCCACATTGGGCTCCTTGCTCAGCAGGGAGCCTGCTTCTCCCTCTGCCTCTGCCTGCCTCTCTGTCTGCCTGTGCTCGCTCCTGCTCTCTCTCTGACAAATAAATAAATAAATAAAAATCTTTAAAAAGGAAACATTTTAAAACTAGAGAGTGGGAGAATGGATTACACTTTAAAAGTTACACTTAAGAGTACAGAAGCTGTAGCACATCAAGACCTTGCCTCTGAAGATTTAACAGTGTGTCAGTGGCACTATCTTTGGCCATGTGGGCTTCAAATTTAACTCTGGGGCAAAAATGTAAAAAGGAAATTCCACTACAAAATGAAATGCACAAAGTTCTTCAATGACCACAGAAAAAAAAATCAAGAGGTTTTCCAAAAGAGTTTACATGAGCTGGGTCTTAACATCTGAAGGTGGCTTTTACCAAGTAAAACCAAGAGGTGGAAAGTCTTCAGGCAACACAGTGACATGAAAGAATATGCTGAGGAACACACGTTTGACCAGAAAGCACATGGTAAGAAGTGGAAAAGATGAGCTGGTAGGTAGGACAGAGCCAGACCATGACAGGGCCTTGCAGGTTGGTTAAGGAGACAAGGCAATACCCCCTCGGGCAATCAGGCAGCAATCAGGCAGCAACCAAGGATTCTAGGCAGACAAGCTACATGATCTATGTGTTTTCTAGAGAGATCGCTAGACACCTGGCTGAGCAAAGGTACTCCAAGAGTTCAGGTGCAGGTCTGTACCATAGAGATTTGCAATTCATGAAGTTCACACTGAACTGAAAAATTAAAAAAATGAGGACCTAAATTAAGGTGGTAGTGACAGGAATACAGGAGGAATAAAACAACAGAATTTGGCATCTGACTGCTACAGTTGGTGTCTAATGATGCCTATAAACTGGTGGCTGTAGAGATGGTACTACCGTTTTCAGAAAAGCTTATTAAAAACAATATGAGGGACGCCTGGGTGGCTCAGTGGGTTAAGCCACTGCCTTCGGCTCGGGTCATGATCCCAGCGTCCTGGGATGGAGTCCCGCATCGGGCTCTCTGCTCGGCAGGGAGCCTGCTTCTCCTCTCCCCTCTCTACCTGCCTCTCTGCCTACTTGTGTGATCTCTGACTATCAAATAAATAAATAAAAAATCTTAAAAAAAAAAAAAAAACAATATGAATGTGAAGTTAGGAAAGATCTGAGTCAAGTGCAATGGTGCAATAGACACCCAGCTGGGAATGGAAACTCTGTCTCATTTTGTTACCTGTAAAATGGAGAGACGTATCATACCCTTAAAAGGATTCAATGAGACAATCCATGAAATAGGCTTAATATAGTGCCTATTTGTTAAATGCAGGTTAAGTGATGGCCCTTATCAGCATTCCTATTAGGGTGAGTGCAGGTTATGGATGAAGACTTTGATGAGGTGTCCCACTCTTCTTCCTGTTACCCAATGAAGTGCTTTCTAGGTCTGCTGTTCCAATTCCTCCCTCAATAACGGCTGTTCAATAAATACTAAGCATGAAAAAGGGCAAATGTACACCTGTTCTAATAGAACCAAACTTTACCTTGGGGCATAACACAGTATTAAGTAACACAGTGTATTTCAGTAATACACTTTCAAAAAAAAAAAAAAAGAAAGAAAGAAAGAAAATGAGAAGCACTGAGTCTTTCTTTTAATTAAACAACAAAGACTATGATGACCCCTAGGGCTATAGTACACAATTCTGTAGTTAATACATGGTCCACACCAGGTGTTTTGACAGAAAGCTCTTATCACACGCCCTTGAGACAGAAGCAGCATCCAGGGAGGGCACTGAGTGCCCCCACCGGCACCCTGCAACCTCTGGGCCAGGACCATGCTGCCTCACACAGCAAGCTTCCATGGCAGCGCCCCGGGAAAGGCCTTGGCCTGTTCAGGAAGCAAGCTAACTTGTGGACTTGAGCATTGGGCTGGGGGGCCAGCAGGAGAGCCGAGGGCCGGATCTGGAGGGGGCGAGCAAGGGCAATTTAAGGGCCTATTCAGCCAGAGCGACTTCATCTCGGTTGATTAGCCATTTTGTTGTTTTGTTGTTGCAGTAAAACTTAAACTGACCTTGCCCCCTTCCCCCCACCCCGTGGCAAGCCATGGCGGACCTAGGCCGGCTCTCAGTGTGTGTGCCCAGGAGTGTGTACTGTGTGCCCCCTGGGGGCGCATTTGCCTGCTGGTGGCCTGGCTTGGTAGAGTGTGTAAACCCGGCAGGGTGCAGGAGGCTGCATGGGCTTCAGACCCCGCATCCCCGCCTTAAGGGGCTGTCGAGGGACCCGGCCTGAAGTGGCCCCCAAGGAAGCAGTTCCACACACTTTGCAGGACTTGCAACTGCACTGGGGCTTGCAACTGCCCTGCTGCTTGCTATGCCTCCAGGCTTGGAGTTCCTTGGGAGCCAGTGGGCCTCTTTCTTTTGGCCCGGGTTCCCCTGTTTCCTTCTGCTCTTCTGCCATGAGGAGTTTTGTATCAGCATATCCTAAAGTCCTGGCCTCCTGCAGATACCCCAGTCCTAAGCCCCTTCCCAGGCCCCTGAGGTAGGAGAGAACTGTGATGAAAGGGTGTGACACAATTAAAGCTTCCCCTGTAAGGTCCGTAATCAAAGGAGCAAGACTTATACAAAGCGAAAGTCAAGCAAAGCTTTATTTCACGCCAAGCATCGAGAATCAAACCGACCAGTCGGGGCCTTCTCTTACAAAGAGGTGACCCTCTCAGCCTCACAGACTAACTTTTATAGAGTAAAGGCCATGTGGTTGAGCCTGGCTACACACAGGTGGCCAGTGAGATTGAGACACACAGAGAACACTGCACAGTCATCCTAGGTCACACACGGGTGGCCAACTGAATTACAATTTACCCTAGTAGATATTTGAACTACCTATCACCTTGGTCAGGATTGGCGCCCAAAAGGTGGGGCCCACACTCCTTGGTAGCTAGGGAGACAGTATGCACCCCCCACTGATTGAATGTCTCCACCTGGCCTGACCCGCCCTTGTATCTGGGCTTTGCTACCTTTTAAGTAAGTTCCTCTGGGAGGGGCAGGGTCAATCTAAGTTTACAGCATAAACAACAAAATGGCTCCCTCTGTCTAAGTAGGCCCTTACACCCCAAAGCCCTACACTCAGGGATGCCAACTCCCACTTGAGACACCCCCAACCCCCAATCCCCCCGCCAGACACTAAATAGGGCATTTCCCTAGGGAATCTGCTCAATAAAGACCCTTCAAATAAATACTAAGCATGAAAAAGTGCAAATGTACACCTGTTCTAATAGAACCAAACTTTACCTTGGGACATAACACAGTATTAACTATTTTAGTAATACATTTTCCAAAAAAAAAAAAAAAAAGAGAGAGAGAGAGAGATAGAGAGAAGCACTGAGTCTTTCTTTTAATTAAACAAGACTATTTCGACCCCTAGGGCTGTAGTACACCATTCTGTAGTTAATAATACACCTTCCACACCAGGTGTTTTGACAGAAAGCTCTTATCTTAAAGATCTGTAAATAGGAGGATAACTGAATCTAGTCATCTGGTCAGTCTGTGATGAGTTTAAGTTCTTAGACTTGGAAAGAGAAGGACAAATAATTTTTAAGTCCATAAATGAAAGATTATTAGTGAAGGATTTCAAAATAAAAACCTCAATTATAACTTAATTAAGAAAATTTCAACTATACATACGTTTTTTAAAAGATTTTATTTATTTATTTGAATGAGAGAGAGGGCACAAGCATGCAGGGTAGCAGGCAGAGGGAGAGAGAGAAGCAGGCTCCCCTCCTAGCAAGGAGGCTGATGAGGGACTTGATCCTAGCACCCTGGGATCATGATCTGAGCAGAAGGCAGCTGCTTAACCGACTGAGCCACCCAGCATCCCACAACTACACATACTCTTGCCAAAAGTTTTAACAGATAAAACCTTCCTATTCAGAGATTCAGAAATGTATAAGTAAATATCTACTGACATATCCTGGGGGTGGAGGAGTGAGGCATTACCAATAAATTATTTTCAATAAACTTTAGACAAGAAATTTGGCATCATGATATTTCATTATTACATTAGAAACTGCCAAACTGACATAAATCACAGTATAACTGGAGGAACCAAGAAATCATGCAGTTCCATGAATTTCAGGGAAGTTCAATTAACTGCAACCCACGGTTTAACATCCCAACCCTGCATATGTGTCTACACATATACAATATCCTTCAATGTGATATTTTTAAAGCTTTTATCCACAACATAATTGCAGTAAACAGACACTGTGTACACTGAAACTTTTAAGACACCCTAAAGCACTGAGAAAAAAAAAACACAAAAAAATCTATGAAACATCATTACATCAAATTTCAGTTAGTCTGGACAGCCATGTTCCACAACCCTCACAACCCTTCAATAAAGGAAAAAAAAAACACACTCTAATTTCAGAATTTCATGTGGCCAAGATTCACCAAAATCAGAAATGAGTTCTTCATAAAGAATTCTGAGGGGTCCTTAGTACATTTACAGGTTCGGTAGATAAGAAGAGAGGCATTGTCAAGAAGAGAGGCACATAAGGAGGAGGCTGGGGGCAGAGGGAGGCAGAGAAAGGGCAAAGAACACTCCACCTCCCCACCTCCCCCCATTATCACTCCTGTCTTGAGCACCAAAATGCAATCCCCCTCTTATAAATAAACCTCAATGATGTACACCAAGAGTACAGGTCACGATGAGTTCACTGTCATACATTTGGTTCCAGAGTACTCAACAACAAATTAGAAGACTTGTGACTCCCTTAATTTCCTTAACTGGAAGGAAAAAAAAAACACAAATAAAGACAGCAATGCATACACTGGAAAGCAGAATCAACACATTAGAACACAGAGGCCAAAGGCCTAATTATACATGCTCCATCAGACCCTGTCCAGACACCACTGCCTTGGCATAGTCAGTCATTCACAAACTCACTGCTGCCTCTGACTACTGATTTTCATGATGGCATGCCATGTTCTTTCAAGGAACTGTGTAATTTTCTGAATGAGTCAAGTGATAAACAATACTTCAAAGGTGATTTTAAGACAGTGAGCAGTATTATACTGCATATTCTCTGCCCATTTTCAGGAGAATATCTCATCAAGAGACAGATTGAGAAAAACTCAACATTATAAAGAGAAACATCACAACAAGCAAAGTAAATCGCTTAACCTAATAGGCTTATGTTAACCTTTTTCATCATAGATGATATGATTAATATCTAATAAGAGCTAATAATCTCAACATAATTCTAAACAAAGTGGACACTCTATTATTGCCCTTATCTAATTTAAATGGCCCTGGAAAAGTGTTCTCCCCTGAGACAGTGAAGGGGGAAGGAAAGAAATTAAAAGAATGCAGTTAAAACAGTTTGATTCCATATTAATTTGTCCATCTCATGAGGTCACCTTTCTATTTCTTCTATTTTACTAACTGGGTATGAAATCAACTAAGTTACTTCACTTTTCTGAGTGTCAACTTCCTCGGCTCTGAAAGTTGGAAAACCAACTCTGTATCAGGATTGCATTGAGTGTCACACTGGAAAAACAGACAAAAAACTGGTATGATCAATGGAAAGTGCTATGCAAATACATAGTATTTGAGAATATCATCTAAAGACTTACAGTCTAAATACTCAAGTGCCTGGTGCAATACACTGCACACGAGTGCTCAAATATTTGTCCCTTTATTCCATTATCATTTAAAACTTAGGTCCCAAAAGTTCCATTATGGAAACAAAGACTATCTCATGTACTACTTAGATATTTTTCACTAGTAATATCATTAAGAAATGAGTTGTGCCTTGTGAATGATGAGTCATTCAATCCAATCCAACCCAATCCATCAACAGCTTTATTACTTTTAATTATGTATTCTGTGTTAGGTCCTCTGCCAAATTCCTTCAAACATTCTCTCACTGAAATCTTATAGTACCCCTATGGAGAAGTTACTATTCACAAATGAAACATTAAAGCACAAGGTTAAGTCACCTGCCCAAGATCCCCAGGTTAGCAAATGACAGGGCTGGTGTTACTCAAACTGAGGTCTGACACCAAAGCCTTGGCTCTCACCTCCAACTACTACTCTCCAATATGGTCATCACATGTGGCTACTGAGCACTTGAAAGGTGGCTAGTCTGAAATTAGTTGTGCTGTAACTGTAGAATGCAGACCACATCATAGTATCGATGAAGATCTAGGACATAGTGAGGTTCGGTGGGGTGAGGTCCGGAGCCAATGACCAAGAAAGAATTCTTGAAATATCTCTGGTACAACATGGTGGTTTATTAAAGCATAGGGACAGGACCTGTGGGTAGGAAGAGATGCTGCCTCGGCATTGTGAGGAGTGTTCTATTATATACTTCTAACTTGGGGAGGGGATTAGGAATTGTGTAAGTCTCTAAGGGATTTTGGAAGCAAGGTTTCTAGGACCTTGAGGGGCTAGCTATTGTTTGGAGAAAAGGTTATTCATTACCAATAGTAAAAACCTTTTGTGAAACCCTTTAGATGTCTATCAGTGAGCCATATGCTTGGGAATAATTGTCAACACTATATTGAAGGTTTGGAGATAAAGTTTCAAAAGGAATTGTTTAAGTATTTACAGGGTCCTGGTTAGGGGTAGGAGGTGAGTCAGGCTAGAACTGCCCTTTGCCCTTAGCAAAGCCTTAAGGTGGGAGTGGTTGAGTCCCTAGAGGAGATTCACTCTGCCTGTTTCAAGGGCTTGTCAGTGCATAAGGAAATTTAATAATTTTTCTTCTGCCTCTGTCTCCCACATCATCAAATCATACATTGGTATGATTTTTATCACAGTATGATAAAAAGAATGTAAAATATCTCACTGCAATTTAATACTGATTACATATTGAAATGATAATATTCCGGATATAACTGATTAAACAAAATAATTTTCTTAAACATGATTTCACCAAAGGACACCTGGGTGGCTCTGTTAATTAAGCTTGAGCTCAGGTCATGATCTCAGAGTCCTGGAATCAAATCCCACATCCAGCTCTTTGCTTACCAGGGACCCTGCTTCTCCTTTCTGCCTGCCCTGTTTCCTCTGCCTGCCCCTCCCCCCCACTTGTGTGCACTCTCTCCCTTTCTCTCTCTGACAGATACAATAAAATCTTTAAAAATAATAATTTCACCTGCTTTTTACTTTCTCACTGTGGTTAATGAAGCTTAAAATTTCATGTGGCTTGCAATGTATATACTTACATTGGACAACACTGAGTCAGAACATCCTATAAGGCATTTGTAATACCAAGAGGATAAACAGCTTTAAATTTACAAGCACGACATGTTTTAGAGGATAAATATATTCTCCAATCTCAGCTAATAGCTATTTAAATGCTAACTTGGTGTAACCAATATAAACAAAACTTTACAATCTCAGTGTAAATGTTATTTAAATTTCAACATTCCAGAATTAGATTTTTGGTGACATTATTATGAATACTAGTTTTTCCAACTACAAAAGTGATACCAACTCACCTAAACTATAGAAATTACAGACAAGCATACACACACACACACACACAAAAGAATCCACCATGCTACTGCTCAGAATATTTTGATCACTCATTACTTCCAGGTAAATATATTAAGTGGTATAAAATATTAAAGTAGGATCATACATTTTATAATTTTGAAACTTGTTTTATTCTAATACTTGTTTTATTCTAATAATATTCTAATAATATATTCTTTCTAAAACTGCACATTTTATTTTGAAATGATTACAGATTCACAGGGTGTTGCAAAAACAGTATGAAGTCCCATATAATTTGCACCCCATTTCCCAGACAGGGTTGCATCCTCTGGATTACAGTACATCAAAACCTAGAAACTGACATTGGGATGCATGTGTACTGTTTTAGGTCACCTTATCACATGTGTAGATTCATGTCACAACCACCACAATCAAGATTAGATTGCATCAACACAAAACGTTCCCTCTCAGTACCCCTTTCCAGTCACAACCACTCACCCCCCCAAATCCATCAGCCCTAAACTTTGGTGACTGCTAATCTAACTTTGTGATAACAAAAACATTAATGGCTACCTACAGTGTGTGACCTGTACAGACTGGCTTTTTTCACTCAGTATCATGCCCTTGAAATCACGCCAATTGTTGTATATATCCAGAGTTTGTTCCATCTTAATTGCTGAGAAGTATTCCATCTGGTATGAAGTTACCACTCATCTACTGAAGGATATTTGGGATATTTCCAGTTTTAGGGTATTACAAGTAAAGCTGGCATTTTTAAGAGCTGCAAACTATTTATAACTATTGCATAGTTTTTCATCAATTCCCTGACTTCTATGTAGGCTGATTTGTTTGGTTGGCTTGTTTGTTTGTTTTTAACTTGCAGCAAGAATTACTATCAAACTCCATTTTTTGGGCCACAGACCCTTGTGGTCTTAGCAAAAGACCTGCCCCTCCTGTAGCACACTACCAACATTTAATGAGTTCATCAGCCAGGAAGCTATTTTTTGTTATAATAATGATGTAACAAATGTATTTACACAGAAATTTTTAATGTAGAGAACACGAATTCCTAGTTGAAATGCTGGGTCACAAGGTACAAATGTTTTTAAAGGAACTGATACCAACTGGCCTTCAGAAAATTTAAAGCAGCTTATCTAGCCACCAAAGCTCTGTTTCAAAGTCCACTTCTTCCTAGACTCACTAAAAATTTTGTAGTCTTTAAAATTTAACTTGTCAAAATGTTGTTTTGTATTTAAGTAATAGAAGTTATACATTTCTCATGTTTCCTGACTTAATTTGTAGTTCTTTGATTAACTGCTTATTCATATTCTTTGGCCAACATTCTACTGAAATGTTAGTTTACTGACTGTCAAACTTGGTTCTAACATATGTTACAAAGAAACAGCCTTTTAAAAATACATGTATCCAAAATCCAACACACATATTATAGCCCAAGACAATGTCTGACTTTTCAATGTGAAGATACAAATTAGTTGATATGATCCCCCAATATATAAGTACTCTTCTACTACACACAAATATTTATTGAGAAATTGCCTCTAATTCCAGCTCTAAGTTAAAAACATGAATGTAGGGATGCCTGGGTGGCTCAGTCACTTAAGCAACTGCCTTCAGCTCCAGTCATCATCCCAGGGTCCTGGGGTCAAGTTCTGCATGGAGCTTCCTGCTTAACAGGGAGCCTACTTTTCCCTCTGCCTGCTGCTGCTCTCCCTGCTTTTGTTTCCTCACTCTCTCCCCCCACAAACTGACAAATAAAATTGTTTAAATAAATAAATAAATAAATAAAAACATGAATGTAGATCACTTCTTGAATTCACTGTGAAATGCCAAAACATAAATTTTCTGTAACATCAAAACTATCTCCAGCTTCATTAAGAAACATGGTTGGCTTCTCTTTAGAATTTAAGGTCATCTAACCAATAGTTCTCAAATAGTGTTCCCTAGACCAGCACTAGCAGCACTAACATCACCTAGTAACTTCTAAGAAATGCAAATTCACAGACCCTACCCTGAGTCTACTTCATTAAAAAAACCCAGAAGGTGGTGGGTAGAGCCAGAAATCAAGCAATGTGTTTCAACAAGCATTCTAGGGGATTCTGATACATACAAAAGTTGGAGAACCACAACATTAAACAAATTTAACAGAAAAAACATTAAATCTGGATTGCCTTACATACTTATTCTTTTTATGAAAGACTTTGGCAAAGTTAATCACGCCACAGATACTAAGAATTCAAAGACATTATTTCCATTCTCACCCAAAGTAAAAGAAAACAAAACAAAGCAAAAACAAACAAACAAAAACAAAAAAGAAAACTGGAAACTGGATGTTAGCTTTATTTCCTACAAAAAGGAATCCCTAAAACTATGAAGTGATCACAAAAAATTTCATTAGAGAAGAAAAACCCAAAGTGAACCATAGAAAACCAACAGGTCAGAATTTATGTCTTTCAAACCAGAGACTCAATTAGTTGTGTATCATACACTGCCTGATACCCCTATTCCTACATGGAACTACAA
>ML107919.1:144550-155325 GCA_003697995.1 Taxidea taxus jeffersonii | reverse complement strand
TTTGATCCTTACTTAATTTTAATGAATATGTTTTAAATTACGCTTTGACAAATTAATGTGGCTCTGATTAAATAATTAACTACTTAAAAATAATTACCGTAACTGTTTTGAAGGCTTGTCATTATAGTTCTGTTGAGGCCTCAAACCCCTGGGCCTGAGTGCAATACTGAGATCAGAGGTAAAATTCTCAGAAGAAAAAAAAAATAGCTATTTTGTAAGTGAGAGATAAAAAGTTATTACAAGCTAACCCTTTCTCATGTCAATTTCTTAAATGTGAAAAATACCCAATGAACCCATTAAATACATTTTGACAGACTAACAGCAGGAGGCTTGTTGACCTTTCACCTCATATTGATTTCCCCTTCACTCGTTTTCCTTGGTGATTTCCACTTTTCCTGCATATATTTTGCCTCCCAGTCCACTCTCCAAAGGCCACTTCTGTAATCACTTGCAAGGGAAACCCTCACAGAGCCCTGAGCTGTGCCAACACTTCAAGAGAACCTTGAAAATAAAGCAGCCACATCATTCACATCTATCGATAACGTTCCTCGATCAGCAGATATTTCTATAAAACGTAGATACTCCTGGCATCTCAATAACAGCTGAGCAGATAAACACCTGGGTGAGTCAAAGTGGTCCTTAATTATTATTTATTCATAGCTCATCAGCTGCGCCAGCTTTGATTCATGGGCCACTCCACACATGACACCAAAATGGAGATCCAAGGAATGGAAAGGAAGTGCAAGGCAGCCCCCTCTCTCTCTAGTCATAGAAAACCCCTACATATAAAGGAATATTTAGGGGACGAAAAAAATCACAGGGTGAGAAATAAGCAGTCAGGACAGCATTTATGGGTATGAGGGAGTTGAAATGAAGAATCTATGTGAACTCTTATTACCCTGAAGGAGTCAAGAAACAGACCAGAAGGGGCGCCTGGGTGGCTCAGTCGTTAGGTGTCTGCCTTCAGCTCAGGTCATGTTCCCAGGTTCCTGGGATCGAGCCCCACCTCAGGGTTCCTGCTCCTCGACAAGCCTGCTTCTCCCTCTCCCACTCCCCCTGCTTGTGTTCCCTCTCTCCCTGTGTCTCTCTCTGTCAAACAAATAAATAAAATCTTAAAAAAAAAAAAAAAAAAAGAAGAAGAAGAAGAAGAAAGAAAAGAAACAAACCAGAAGAGTCTGGAGTTGTTCTGATTTTAGATTTTTGAGAAGCATCATCGGGTGTCTTGTCTATTCGGGGTGAAGGGAGTTGGGATATGGGCAGGGAAGGCTACTGAGCAGGGTCGGACCCGGTAATGCTGCCACTACGGTGAATGGCGTGGTGGAGGGGCCGGTGCAGGCGAGGTGTAGAAGTGCTTGAAGATAATCTGTACCTGCAAATGCCAGAGACACTTCCTGCCCCACCTCCCAGACTCTTCTAAAGGAGCACAGGTCAAAATGAAATATGGTGGGCCCTGTGAAAATGATGCTAGTTTCGTGTTATCTTCTGCTTGTGGCGGTTCGGCTGTCTTCCCCGGGTTTCCTCCAGGCACTGATTTTAGAACAGGGCACGGCTGTTCCATCTCCAAAAAACAAAAGCCAATTTGTTCTGCATAACCTTCATGAACTTTATAGATTGGGTTGAAGATTTCATTTGGAGAAGAAAGCACGTCACCTCAGAAGAAACCAGTGCGAATCCTGAGGCACTTCTGTTCTTCCCCAGGCCCCTCCTTGGCAGGAGATCGTGGCCATCTTCTTCTCTCCTGTCCTTCCACTTGGGCAGTGTCCCCAACTTCCTTATGCCAGCTTCCTGGATGGCAGGGCTTCTCCCAGCTTCTCTCTGTTATGTCTTCTTTTTCTACAGCCTCCTTTAGATCCAACTCATCTCCCAGAGATCCGTGGGAGATTGTACGTTAAGACTAATAATTTCATCACCCAAATGTTTTCTAATTACATAGAGTGTGGAATTATGGATAGAGTGAAGTAATTTAGCATAAATGTAGAAAAAAGTTAGGATGGAAAATATTTTTTATATTCTCAATTTCCCATTTCTTTAATACCCCAAGGTGTCCCTGTTCTCCAGAGATCCCTGTTATGGACCAAATATTTGTGTCCCCCCCAACCCCAAATTCAAATGTTGAAGCCCCAATTCCTAACATGACTATATTTGGAAATGGGACCTGTGTAGAAGTGACAAGGTTAAATGAGGTCATACGGGGGTGACCTTAATCCTATAGGACAGGTGTCATTATAAGAATGGGAAGAGACATCAGAGCTCCCTCTCCTCTCACCCCTCACTTTCCCCATCCTCCTGCCCAATCTTAGAAGAACACAGCAAGAAGGTGGCTGGCCATCTGCAAGTCCAGAAAAGAGCCTCAGTAGAAATTGAATTGCCTGACACCTTGACCATGATCTTCCAGCCTCGGGAACTGAGAGAAAATCAATTCCTGCTGCTTAAGCTACCTGCTCACTGGTATCTTATTATGGCGCCCAGCCCAAACTAATAGAACCTGTACTCCACAATCTCCCCATTCACTCTTAGCAGATGATCTTGCCTCTAGCCTCACTGAGAAAACTGAGGTCCTTAAGTATTAATTCCTTCACTTTCCTCCTATACTACCAACAACAATCTCTACTTCCTCCTATTCTTTTCTGCTTTGCCCATTTCAGTGAAAGAGTGGACAGTATGGCTGTTCAAGGCCCATTCTTCTAATCTGGGCTGGGATCCACCCCCCTCACCTGCTTGGAGCTGATAGCGCTCCCTTCTTGAAGCCCTCCTACGGTCACAGCTTAAATAAAACCCGTACACACTACTAAAAGCTCAAGAGCTCTAAAAGTTCTGCCATTTGACAGACCACCCTGCCCATCTCTCTGACTTCATCTCCTACTGTGATATAGTTAATGAATCACTGTGGTTTCTGCCTGTTTCCCAATCACACCAAGCTCACACCAACCCTAGATGCCTACATTGGCTATTTGCTCCATCTAGAATGCTCTCCCCAGAGAGCATCCATGGCTAATGCCGATTTCATTCAAGTCTCACCTCAAATGTCAGTCCTCAGAAAGGACTTCTCTGAATATCCAATATAAAGCCATCCTACAACAAACACAAATAAAAAAGGGGGACTTCCATTCTCTATCATATCACTACCTAGAATTACTTTATTCTATTTGTCTATGGGCTGTCTTCCAGAAAGTAAACTCCATGAGCACAGGGACCTTCTCTCTCTCTTTCTTTTTAAAAGATTTTATGTATTTATTTGGCAGAGAGAGTGAGAGAGCACAAGCATGGGGAGCAGCAGAGGGAGAGGAAGAAGCAATTTCCCCACTGAGCAGGGAGCCCAATGTGGAGCTTAATCCCAGGACCCCAAGATCATGACCTGAGCCACAGACAGATGTTTAGTGGACTGAGCCACCCAGCATCCCGGGACCTCATCTCTTACTTCACTTCTCTGTCCCCAGTGTCTCTACCATGGCTGGTACATAGTATCACTCGTAAACATCACTATTGAACTCACCATCTCCTCTCTCCCCTATTCCCAAGTGATCATCTCTGTGGCTACAGTTCCTCAGCATAAAATCACACTCAGATATTTCCCATTATGAGAGCAAAAGCTCCCATCTGACCACACATCTCCCAGCAGTTATATGCCTGTTGATTTCCTTCCCTTCGGAATCACTTACACTTCCTTCAAGAGGACCCTAAACCGTCTACTTCCAGCTCCTCCATACCTTTCACCCAGCACTGGTTTGGAATCTGACATTGTTATCCTCCTACCCATCCCCTTGCCTTTTACCAAGGTTATAAATCAGCACCAGATTGCTTCCTTCGATAGACACCGTTTTCTCATCTGACTTGACCATCTGTGACATAATATGGTTGACTGCCCCTTTTTTTCTGAAACCCTTTCCTTCTTCAATTTGTATGAACCACATTCTTCTGGTATTTTTTTAAAAGATTTTATTTATTTATTTGACAGACAGAGATCATAAGTAGGCAGAGAGGCAGGCAGAGAGAGAGGAGGAAGCAGGCTCCCCGCTGAGCAGAGAGACCGATGTGGGGCTCATTCCCAGGACCCTGAGATCATAACCTGAGCTGAAAGCAGAGGCTTTAACCCACTGAGCCACCCAGGCACCCCATCTTCTGGTATTTTTTTAAATCTTTCTCTATTGATTTTTTCCTTTCCAAAATGAGTTTTCCCTCCCCCACTCTCTTTAGGAGTTGCCACTCTCGTGTGTCCCAGAGTGCTTCAGGAAATGACAGGTGTGACAGTGCTGGTAGGTGGAAGTGGCAGTTAACAGGGGGTAGTGGGAATTGTGAGGGAGTGCAGAATGCTCCCTATCCCTTCCAGAAGGCATTCAATCCAAGTTTTTTAGAATGCTCCACTAGCCTAACAAACTATCTGTGGGCAAATGGAGGTCACTAATTTGTAGCCTATGTATTAAATGTTGGTGTTCCTTGGGGCTTTTCCTTGGATTCTGCTTTCTATTACATATATTCTAACTGGCAGCCCAACTCACAACTACAACTTCAGCTACCACTGATGTTTCACTGAGTGTCTCTTTCATAGGTCCTGTATCGCACAAGGCTTAGGACCCAGGGACAGGGGCAAACAGACTTGAATAGGAGTCCCTGCTCAGCCATTTGCCAGCTGTGTGACCTCAGGCAAATTAGTTCATTCTCTGAGCCTCCCTTTCCTTATATGTAAAATGAGGGTAATAATAGTCATTCCTACAAGAGTCTTTGGAAGATAAAGTTATGCTTGTGAAATACTTGGCATGATATCTAGCATGTAGTAAGTGCTCAGTGAAAGTTAGCTCTTTGGTTGAAACTCTCTAAGGAGAATGGCAATAAACATCCCAAATTCAACATAGTTAAGCTGAACTCCTCATCTTTCTGGCACAGTTTGATCCTTATGTTACAAGCATCACCTTTTACATGGGTGACCAGGTTAGAAGCCAGGCACCATTCTAGGCTTCTCCGCTTGTGCCTCTGCCTCACCCCATACACTGTCCAACAACACACCTTGACAGTCTCCAAAGGCTCAGCCATGGGACCTCTGTCACATCTTACTGAATCCATGTCCTTTCCTTCAATTCTACCAAAGTCTTAACCTAGCCGTTATCATTTCTTGTTTAGATTATTGCCATGACCTCTTAACTGAACTCTCAGCCTCATATCTTGACCTCCTTCATTTCATTCTCTACATTTTTGTCAAAGTGAACTTTTTAAAATGGAAGTTTAATCATGTCACTCCTCTGCTTGGAAACATCCCAAGTCTCTCTCCCACGTATGTAATAAATAACAAATTTCTGATCTGGCCCTTGCCTTCACTTGGAGAATTACTTTCCATTATTCTTCAGCCGGAACTATCTACTTCAGCTATTCCTGATGACTTTGACCCCCTTGTAGCAAGTTTCACTCTCTTAGGGATGCCCTTCCCTGCCCTTCTATCAGACTAACCTCTTCCTTATCTCAGTTCAAACATTATCGCTTCTGGATGTCTTTCCTGGTGAGCCAGCCTGATCTCCCCTCGAGCATGCCTAGCCAACAGGGCTCTTTCAATTATGGTAGATTTGAAAACAGAGGGAAAGCTAACATTATTTGGAGAGGGAAAAAAAGGATGAACAACATGACTTAAGAGAGCTGATATTCTTTCATGGTGACAGAGAATGAGAAAAAGGAAGTCAGTGAATAGTATGCAAGTAACAAGGGAGATCTGACTGGGTGATCTTTTGAAATTTTTGCCATTTAGAAATTTTCAAGCTAATGATTATGTTGTGTCTAAGTCATATCCTAACAAAATGATGTGCTAGGTTGATATGCAGATACTTATAAATGACCCCCTCATATGCTTCACAGACTGCCTGGGAATGGAGGAAAGTCTATCAGAGAAGTTCTGGGAAGAACTGAGGTAATAAGAATTCAAATGTCAGCTAGGTTAATTTAGATTATTTAAAATATCTTTGTGTTAAAAGACAAGGTAAAATTTGTGAGATGAATAAAAATATATACCATTTTAATATTTAATATGGATTTAATACAACTATATGATTAAAGGATATGTTCAGACCTACTTTAGGGTTTCTCATAAGTTTAAGCAAGTTACTACCCCATCTGTAAAATTTTACATATATATTTTGATATGATGTACATGTTTGTGGATATATACAGACTTCAATATATCCACACCCACACATTTTTATATGAATACAAAACACATTACATTTTACCATTTTTCTGTATTTTAAGAAAATTGTCTGCTTACCAGTGCCGGTTTCTCAAACTATGGGTCTCCATCCATTTATTTGTGACTCAAAAAGTCAACTTAGTGGGCTTTCACCAAAGCTTTTAAAAATCCATGGCTGGAGAATAGAATAAAAAACATAGGAGTAACACCTAGTAAGGAGAGTATTGTTTTTACAAATGTGGGTCATGGCCGACATGTTTGAAGAGCACACCTTTTAGAGATTCAGGGAGAGAGGAGATTGAGAGCGTCTGGTCTCTGAGGTCCCTCAGTTCCATTCCAGTGTTGAAAGCTGCTTGGAAATACCAGGCTTCTGTCAAGTCCAGGCACAAGGACACACTTAATGACATCACAGCATTTTCCCACTTTCATCTGGGGGATGGGGCAAAGATCAACGATGGATCTCCTGGGAAACTGGAATACTTTTACCACTTGGTGATGAGAACTGTAGAATGTGCTTGCTTTCCTCTCTCTTCTAGTTGCTAACAAGGGAGAGTTAAAGTCAACACCTTATTTAGCTTTCCACAGCTGTTGGCCTCCTGATCACTCTTTTCTTTCCCTCAAACATACTACCTTCCTTAGTCCCTAGATTTTGTGTCTTTACTTCATTAGATTTTATGCCTAATTGTATCATAAGTGATCATATTGTTATTGTATTATAAATTCCTCAAAACCTTCCTGGAGGTTTGTGCTTCTAAAAAAACTCCACAAAAGGGAGGCATCCTCTCTGCCTTTAATGTATTTATCTTCTGTTTTTATGAATGTATAATATTTATAATATTTATAATATTTCTGAGGAATCATGAAAATCACCATGTGCAAAATAATTGGAATACCCTCTCTTACTGTTAAGGATGATTTGCAGTGAAATAGACAGGTGCAACTATGTAGTCTTGGGAAGAATATGCCTTTAATTTACCCAAATTTCAGTTGATGTAACTATACTGCAATTGTCAATAAGTTGGGCAATTTCAACTTAAAGAGCTGTCAAAAATGACAGTTTGCATTTTATTCCCGTGCTCTATCATCTCATCCATTTGGTGTAGCAGTTAAATAAAAGCTGAATCAGTTACTTTTATTTGCTTTTTATTTAAAAAAAACTTCTAATGAATCTCCCATGAAAATTCTTGGATGTGATTGCCAGGAGAATTGCAAATTACCTTGTGATCCTTAAGGATGTTAGAACTTAACACATGGTGAGGAGCTGGGGATCCCCTTCAGAGCTCCAAGAGTAATTTTGAATTATGTCTTATTATTCAGAACCATAAATCATGGGGCAAGTTTACCAGACTTCTGTATCCCCCTCCTCTCCACCAGACCTTCAGGAAAATGATTACCAGGCCTGAATGAATGATCAGGCCTGAAAGCATCACAGCTTAATGGAGGAAATGGAGGTGGATATTTCCAGATTCCTATTCTACTCAGAAGGCCCTAGAATCCGAGCTAACCCTAAGGGGCTTCTCAAGCCACCGATACAGCTGATGTCTTGGCCCAGTTTTTAATTAAGTCTGCTAATTATGTGGGATAGTACCCTTCCCCTATATATTTTTTAAACAATGTAAATGACAAGAGGCTGATCTGTGACCACCATCTCATGATCTGTGTGAGACAGAGGCTTGAGAACACTTACGTACAAGGAAACAATTAGATTCCATTTAGCTTGGTAGCAGTGGCATCATTTTCAAAAAATAATCAAAGAAACGTCAAAAATGAGACAATGTAAACAGTAATTATTAACTGCCTTTACTCATTTGGGTAGAATTAGAATCTAGAGCTTCTGGGAGATTCTGTGTCCTTTCTTACAGAAAAAAAAAAGTTATGTGATGTTTGTTCCAAAGCTCCTGTGTGCTTATTTTCAGGTTTCTCCAAAGGAGATAGGAGTGTAGTGGGTGAATTCTAAGTGATTTCAGGCAGGCATGTGATTTACTATCTACTACTTGCAGGCACAGTCAGTCTGGGTACAGAATATGTGATTTCTCCTTTCACAGTGTTGGGGAGGATGAGGAAAAATAGCAAGTCCAGCAGAGGCCGAAGGGACAAAGCTGTTTACCTCCTGAAGTTAATTCAATATGGTGAGATCATCAAGACACAGGGTCATGAAGCATCTTGCCCCTTCAAGTTAAGGTCGCCGGCCTTGGGAAATAAAAATGCAGGATACCGGCTAAATTCAAACTTCAGAAAGCCAACGAATAATATTTTGGTATAAGCCTGTCCAAGACATTGTATCTTATGGCCACTATTTGTTGTTTATCTGAAATTCTAATTTAACTTGGCATCCTGGTAACCTATTTTTATCTGGCAACCCTCTTTAAAAAGGCAAATATCGCTACCATGTTGGTAACGATTGTTGACTTCTTTCAGTCTCATGTAAGTTATGATGTGAACTATTTCTGGTTTCCAAAGTGGTCTGTATTGGCCACCAAAACATGAGCATAACTTGGAGGCACAGACAGAGCCTTGCCACCAGCAGAGTGGTTTGATAGAAGAATGAGGTATTACTTTGACTGCCATCTGTAATTATTCATGTCTTCAGAATAGTTATAAGCCCTTGATAACATAGTCCAAAAGGATAGTGTTTTATGGATCTCAAATTCAGAGAAACATTGAGAAGCTTTCGAGATCATTTTTGGGAGAAAAATAATAGAGTCAATTCATAGTCCACACCGTACCAATAAACACATGGATCACCTCAAAATATTCACATTTATGGTACTTAAACATATATGTATAAAGACATACAGTCATGTGGTCTTATTTCTTGATCTTTGCGCAACTAGCGCAGGATTATATTCTTACACAGAAAACTATGGGTTTGAATTCTGAAAGTGAATTTCTCTCATATTGTTTTTCTCATTATATAATACTTCACAATTCACAGTGTCCAAGAACTTTGCATGCATTCTCTTAGCTCAAGCTCCTGGGACCCTGTGAGTTAGATAGTGTTACCTTCCTTGTAGAGAAGAGGAAACTCAACCTCGAGCTAACCATCTTGCCTAAGGTCATTGGATGAGGAGGTGACAGAGGCAAGAAAACGCCTCAGGTCTTTTGACCCCGGTGCACTGATCTCTCTGTTAGGTCAAGCTGTGGTCTCAGTAATGAGCCTAAAATGTAAACCTTGGTTATTCTCTGAGAAAGTACCTCTGAAAAAGATATGGACATCCATTCCAAGTGTCTGAAAACAATAATGCTTTATTAATTGTCATCCTCTCCTTGGATTTTATGTCACTGAAGATTTCAGTTAGGAGCAGGTTGCCCTGATTCCTGTGCATAATCAGAGACTTCCAATGGACTTGTGACCTCCCAGCTACCCATTCTCTTTCTGCCACATACCCTTCTCTTCCTGTTCACCTTCCTCCCTAGTCTACTATGCTTTGGTATCAACTCTATCCTCAAGGGTAGACATCATGAAAATGTAGTGGCAGGAAATGAGAAAAGAGGGGAGCATCAGGAGGGGGAAGATGAGATAGGCTGTATTGCCTGCAGGAGGCAGAGGTGTAAGTCAGCTTTTTCTTCAGCCCTCATTTTTCCTTTTTAGGATCCGTCTTCCTTCCTGTATGGCTTTTTACTCCAGAGCCCCCACTTGTCTCTGTGTCTCTAGGGAAATGTCCAAGATAGCTTGATCCTTGTATATTTTTTAAATGTAGATAAACATTACTTTGTTTCTCTACATCCCAAAAGATTCTTCAGTAATCTCTGGGTAGAGATTTGTCTTTCTTAGTATATTTTTAAAAACCAATGCAAAGGAGATTCTATATCATATGTAAAATTTTACCATCCCATCCCTTTGTTAAAACCCCATGGCAAAAGCCCTTTAATTATTCTTGCCCTGCAAATGGCTGTGTTTTAAGCTATTAGATTGGGTGCAGGTCCAATCATCAATACACAATTTTAGGACATTCTGGTACAAACACTCCTGGTATTAATGATGGATAAGGAGGAAGACAAGTAAGGGAAAATAGAAGAGATGAACCAAAAACAGTCCCAAAATAACCTCCCTAATTCATCTGTCAGTCCCATCCCTCAGCTGCCTATCTTGTCTTTACACTTCTCCAGCTCCCAGTGATGGAGTCTCCCCTTAAAACTAATATTTACCATGTGCCAGGTGTTGAGTATAGGATTTGATTTTATCCTACTTAAAATCATTTAGTCTGTAACTCTTTCATGGATGCTGGCAGAAGACAAGAGATTTCCCGGTCAGAGACAATGGTTTCTATTACGTATAGGAAAGCAAGCACCACAAGCACCGTTTTTGCCTCATCTTCACTTGTCCCCTGTGTCCCACAGGGATGATGCTGTATGAGCCCAGATGGATGCTTGGACCTGCCATTGGTTGTATTACCAGAGAAGAACACTGGGCTTGGGGACCTTACTGTTTTATAGCAAGCAGTAATCAAGCGTGTTTTCTGTCCCAGAAGACATTATCTCATTACTCAAAGTTGCTTGCTGTAAATATAACCCTGAAAGGTGTCCCCAGTAAAGAGCAATCAGAGTGTCACATTCTCACCATCTCTGGCAAGAAGGTGCAAGAATGTTCAGGGATAGTGGTGAATTT